>CABFVX010000315.1:16150-46255 GCA_902151425.1 Timema shepardi
CCCCCCCCCCCCCCGCATTATTATTTTCAGCACACATATTGATGAATCATCATAGACTTTGCCATAAAATATGAGTGACTATCGACATTTTTATGAGGAGTAAATTAAATTTTCAAAATAAAATATAGCCTATATTACTCGCTGATAATGTAGCTTTATATTGGTGAAAGAGTTTTTAAAATCGGTTCAGTAGTTTTTGAGTTTATCCATTGCAAAAAAAAAAAAATCTTTCCTTTTTATAATATTAGTGTAGATGAACCGGTCGATACATAATATATAGACTTGTCAACATTGTTTAAAATTTATAACTTTCCACTCTGAAAAGTTCAAAAATCCAATTATTTTGGTTGATCATTAATACTTAAAACCAAAGGTAACTGGAATAGGAGCATAAAATGTATTTTTGTGAATAAAATTGTGTGACTTAATAAAGGATGTCACAACACACATTGTATTGCTCTTGCCCTGTTTGTTCTCCTATTGCCAGACAGTTCCGCCCAGGAACCTTATAAACTTACATCGTTTCTGGCGTTTATTAATTTCCGCTCGATTATTCTAGTGCCTTCGAAGTTTAGTGTAGGTACAGTAGTCCCATGGCTTCTTTGGTGCTGACTGACAGCTTTAAAAGTTACCAGACCCAAATTACGTTTCCCTACACCGAACCAGATGATCTGCAAAAAAACATGTGTTTAGCAGCTGTCACTCTTGACAGATAAATTTAGGTATATACCTAAATGTTGACTGTTAGAAGTCAGCTGTGAGCTGTCAGTCAGCACCAAAGAAGCCATGGGGCTACTGTAGAATGGTGAACCCTTTAGAATAAAACACCTCAGGCCACACTGCTTGAATTTGGGCCCCACCCTTCCCTACACCAGAAAACCAGGGGATAAGAACCTACCGCCAGAGTCCTCTTCTCCAACGATGCGTTTATTTTTGCTAAAAGTGTTTATCTTTTGGTTATATCTATCTAAATAGGTAACTGTATATTTATTAAAAAGAATTACGTTCATCCCTAAGGTTTATTTATGGGTTGATCTTAAGGGATAAGTTAAATCGAGTAGGTTTTTAAAACTATTCGCGTAGATTTCTCACAATATCGACCTAATATACTTAAACTAGGTTTCCATCTAGCTCTAAATGCATTTTATTTATAATCCATTTTTATAACTTGGGTTGCATTTCAAATTCCTTTTTAGATACTTTTTCTTAATACTTTTAAACCCCGTTTAGTGGCAGAATGGTCTAAGGTGTCACTCTCGTGTTATACTGGCCTACTGATGATGGGAAGATCGTAGTCCGAATCCCATTAGGGTCTATTGAAGGTGGATTTTTCCCTAAGTGTTTTACTACTCTTCTTCTATGCAAATGTGTGTATACCGGTCCACACGAATTGTGGAGTGAAAATTAAATTCTTAATGACTGTTCAGAATGGAAATTGGAGGTTAGGTTAGGGGCTAGGAGTTGAATGAAATTAAAGATTTTTCCAAAATGTATGTGTGTTGGCTGATAGATAAACTTTATTCCGCAATTCGAGTGTGCCCTAATTGAATGCTTGATGACAGGCATCTTTATTCCACAATTCGAGTGTGCCCTCATTGAATGCTTGATGACAAGCATCTTTATTCCACAATTCGAGTGTGCCCTAATTGAATGCTTGATGACAGACATCTTTATTCCACAATTCGAGTGTGCCCTAATTGAATGTTTGATGACAGGCATCTTTATTCCACAATTCGAGTGTGCCCTAATTGAATGCTTGGTGACAGGCATCTTTATTCCGCAATTCGAGTGTGCCCTAATTGAATGCTTGATGACAGGCATCTTTATTCCGCAATTCGAGTGTGCCCTAATTGAATGCTTGATGACAGGCATCTTTATTCCGCAATTCGAGTGTGGTCTAATTGAATGCTTGATGACAGGCATCTTTATTCCACAATTCGAGTGTGCCCTAATTGAATGCTTGATGACAGGAATCTTTATTCCACAATTCAAGTGCTCTCGGATAAACTACGTCTAAAATGCTTCCTTTAGCATCCCTAGCTCTTTGTAGTAGTTATCATATATGTGTATAGCCTGAACAGTTTGTAAGACACGGTGATTTAAAAAAAACCTCTAAGGACCTACATATTTTTCATTGCCGGTTTCTTGGTTAATGATGTTTAAACATATCACTCTTTACTCCAAGTGTTTCATAGCCGAATCAATTATGATTATCATTTTTAGGACATGCTAAATTCTCGATTATCACGTCCTGAGTCCTTTTAATCTTTTTAAGAGACAATTTTTGACAATTTTTTCCATCCCCTTGTCAGCTATTTTAACCTTCTTTTCATTAACTTAAGCGCTTGTCATCACTAAAAATCTCTTGAAAGCATTCGCTTAGGCGGAAGAAAAAAATTAAATCACTACGTTGTATAATGTTTTAATATCATTACATTAAATTTTTTTCTCTCTCTCTCTTTAAAGCAAGGAATTACGTAAACAGACTTTCAGAAAGAAATAAAAAACGTGAGAGACTGGAATGACGTTAGGACAGTTAAGTTTTTTTTTCTTTCTTTCAGGAATGCTGTCGCTTGAGTGAAAAAAAAGTAAAGAGTATATTTTAATTGCTTGTTCTTTGCAAATTCTCATGCCATTCGCAGATGCCGACCTTTTTTTTATCACAAATGAAATCAAATTAATTAATAAACAGACACATTTTTTGTAGTTAATCTTTGTTTTTCCTTGTTTTTAATATATTCTTTATGCTCCTATCACTTCTTGGGAGTTTACAAGATTTGACCTTATTGTCTTAAGGCACTACTCTGCTGGTTACGAGATCCGAGTTCAAATCTTGGTCGGGTGTATTAAGGTGTTGTTTTTTCAAAATTATTTTCCATTTTTCCTTTATGCAAATGTTGATACATTTCCTCTAAATATAGCCTCCCTAATATTTAATACCATTAGCATAATTAGTACATGAGCGTGTAGCCCAAAAGGGTAATAAGACTCGGATCTTAAAAAAACTATTTTTTATTTAAAGATTTCTTTTATACACTGTTTGTTCATTTAAGTTCGTATGTATTTGTCGTTATTCTCAAAAAGACTCAAGTAATTTATTCGAATATTTAATAATAATAATATTTAGCACCGCGTCTTACTACCCGTTCGGGTTATACGCTTTAAGTACTAATTACGCTAATGGATTAGGCATTGGGAAGGTTGAATTAGAGGAAGTGAACCCACATTTGCGTGGAGGGAGAGTGGAAAACCATTTAGGAAAAACCCTCCCCAGTTCACCCGACCGAGGTTCGAACCTCGATCTCCCCGTCCTCAGCAGTCGAGCTCAACATGACAAGCGCGTTAGCCTACTACGCCACCGAGGCGGGTTATTCGAATATTTGTTTGCAACTTTTTATCTAAGTGAATTACTTTATATATTTACCACGTCTTAATAGCTGTTCAGGTTATACTCATATGTGATGATTACTCTAATAGGGTAAGGGTGACCTGGGGGTCTAGGGGTAAGGTGTCGGACTTCTGTGCTGCGGGTCCAGGGTTCATTCCTCGGTCCCGGCACAGATTAATCTGATTACCAAACCCTTCCTTCACCTCTGACAAGACGTCTATTAATCACAACTTGTGAATATGGGGAATGCCAGACCTCCACCGTGGTTCGGATCCCACGTTAAACTGTAGGTCCTCCATTTCATCTCACAATCATACTACCATTACACATTAGCGTAAGTATATTTAGCACCGCGTCTTACTACCCGTTCGGGTTATACGCTTTAAGTACTAATTACGCTAATGGATTAGGCATTGGGAAGGTTGAATTAGAGGAAGTGAACCCACATTTGCGTGGAGGGAGAGTGGAAAACCATTTAGGAAAAACCCTCCCCAGTTCACCCGACCGAGGTTCGAACCTCGATCTCCCCGTCCTCAGCAGTCGAGCTCAACATGACAAGCGCGTTAGCCTACTACGCCACCGAGGCGGGTTATTCGAATATTTGTTTGCAACTTTTTATCTAAGTGAATTACTTTATATATTTACCACGTCTTAATAGCTGTTCAGGTTATACTCATATGTGATGATTACTCTAATAGGGTAAGGGTGACCTGGGGGTCTAGGGGTAAGGTGTCGGACTTCTGTGCTGCGGGTCCAGGGTTCATTCCTCGGTCCCGGCACAGATTAATCTGATTACCAAACCCTTCCTTCACCTCTGACAAGACGTCTATTAATCACAACTTGTGAATATGGGGAATGCCAGACCTCCACCGTGGTTCGGATCCCACGTTAAACTGTAGGTCCTCCATTTCATCTCACAATCATACTACCATTACACATTAGCGTAAGTTCGTACAACCCGCACGGGTAGTAAGACGCGGTGCTACTAATAATAATAATAATAATAATAATAATAATAACATAGGGTAGGCATGAGGAAGGAAGCATTCAGAAGTAATCTACCCGTATTTACGTAGAAGGAGAGGGAGAAATCGTTTAGGGAAAACCACCCTCATTAGACCCAAGTGAGATTCAAACCCCGATCTCCTAGTCTTCAGCAGGCCAATCTAGCACGAGAATGACGCTATAAACCATTATGCCACTGAAGTGGGTTTTAAATAAATATATGAATAGAATTAAGAGTTTGTTTGTCTGTCAAGAACATTGCGCAATATCTACGCCACGAAGCGGTCTGATTTTATTTTATTTTTTAACGAGTAGCCTTTGTGTACGATATTGTGCACCTCGAAGCCAAAATTTTAAAATTTTGATTAGCTTTTTTTAAGCAATTTCAAAACATTTTTCCTGAGAAATGGTGGAGTATCTTACTTCCGCTAGTCAATTATATATTAGTATAAATACTCTACTGACTTTTTATCTCATCCAACGTAGTTTAGCATCAGTTAGTTAAAGCTTAAAACATGTCAGTTAAACAATTCTTCGTTAACTTTCTTAGAAGGTTCGTCCAAAGCCAAACAAAGACATAACACTAGGCTGTGTAAAATAAATCCATTGAGTGAAAAATCAGTGATTTGTTTCAGCTTGAAGCAAGTTTTAGAAAAGGCAAACATATTTTCTAAAGGTCAAATTTACAACATTTAGGCCTAACTTAATTATTGATATTATTTCCTATGAATAAATATTCGTCAATTTTTTTAGGTAGTATTAACGGCGATAAATAAACAATAATAATGATAATAAAGCTATATATTTCCAATGGTGACGGTCATAACTATTTTTGTGTTTTTTTTCTAAACTTGCTTCTTACCGTAACTAAACACGTATGGTATAAACACACATATGTATAAATATAGGCCTACATTACAGACATATATACATACTACTGTTTCTAAAGTATTCTTAGCATAAATATCTATCCCCTTTTGTTTTCATTTTAATTTAAAATATAATAATTTTAGACGTTTTCCCAACCATTTAAATTGGAGCTTTAGAAAATATAGTATAAATAATAATTAAAACACTATTTATAAATATTCATTAAACTTTTTTTTCCACGGTTTCTTAAATGTTGACTCAAAATATATTCCCATTCTTTTTATATATATATATTAATAGTCCTACAACTTAATTTACCACGTTTATTTCTTTTGCCTTATTTTAAATCTGACCATTTTCACTCTCTTGCCCTGAGTGAATGTAAATTTAAATCTTTTCCAGTAAAAAACTAGGCCTCCAAAAATTCGACGGATTCTTTTGGAGTGTTTGAAACCTCTGATTTAATTTCATAGCACAACACTTTTTCCTTACTATTAGTGACTATCTAATGCAATTTGATTCAGAGAATGAATTTGAAGGGAACATACTAGTACATTTTTTCTAGCGGAGATTTTTTTTTTATTAGCGTCTTACTACATATCCACTCAATCCGAATTTAATCACACGCTTTGGTGGCCGACTTATTTAAGGCATCTCTTTCTCAATATAATAGATTACCGAAGAAGGAAAGATTGGGTTTAGAATTCCGCTCGGATTTAACTGGGGAGTATTTTCCCCCCAAGTTTTTCCACTATCTCTCCAATAAAATATGGGTACATTTCCTCTAAATTTTACCTTTAGCAATACAGACTTTTGGTGTAAATATACACGTACAGCCTGAACAGGTCATATGATGCATTGTCTTAAAATAAAACTACTTTAAGATAGGTTAGGATTGAAGAGGGGTAGTTTAGAAGAAATGTACCTGCATTTTTAGGATGGAAAGGTGGATTTTAAAAAAATAGGGAAAGTACTTGCGATATTGATGCCTTATATTGTGTAAACACCGTTGTTGTTAATCGTAATCATAAAGTTCTGGGGGAAATGAATATATCTGGAACATCCATGAATTTAAAACATCCTCGGACCATCCTTAGCACGGATAATCGAATTCATGCTCAAACATTATTTTTGTAATACAGAAGATTATTATATTATAACACACCTTTTAAAACTAACTTAGTTATAGCAAAGACACAACATCCAATCCCCACACTTTTTTACGAATCTTAATTTTTGGAGGAAAAAATATGAACATAAGAGCAAATAAGAATATATAACATCCACTTCAGTGGCCGCATGGTATAAGGCGCTACTCTTGCAATAGACTTGACTGCCGATGATGGGGAGATCGTGGTTCTACCCCTGTTTGGTGTACTGGGGGTGGTATTTCCTATATGATCTCCCACTCCGCGCAAATGCAGGTAAACGGCCTCTCAAATTCAACCTTCCTCATTTCTATACCATTGGCATAATTAGTAGGCCTATAAACTGAATGTATATAGTAAAACGGGGTACAAAAAATAGAGGAATATAACAGATTAGTAGAAAATACAATTAGTAATTTTTTTAATGTCGCTAAAATGCATTCATAATTACATTCATACAATTAATGTTAAATGAATGGTCCGGGGTCTGGTTGATAAATGCTAATATATATATATATATATATATTAGAATTTTGTATCTGATATTATCCCTAATCTTCGACTCTACAATATCCCTAGAGGGTTTCAAGGATTCGAGACAAATTTATTTCTAGGTTTTTTTCCCTGCAACATTAAAAACTGACCCGTCTCGGTGGCGTAGTTAGCTAACGCACTAGTTTCGTGTTGAACTAGACTTCTGAGGACGGGGAGATCGAGATTCAAATCTTACTCGAGTGAACTGGGGTGGATTTCCCTAAAAAAAAATTCCACTCTACCTCCACGCAAATGCGGGTTCACTTCCTCAAAATGCAACTTTCCAAACTCCTAAACCCCTATCCCCGAATGGTTAGTAAGACGCGGTGCTAAATAAAAATAATAAAATTAAAAACTGCATTGCGGCTTCTTGAAAGTAAACACGAAACCTAACATAATATATGTAATTTATAAAGTGAATTATTCAAGTGGGTACAATGGCGCGTGATTTCGTGATCGGCGCGGAACGGGGCTTGTAAAATTGTAGGCTATACAATGTCGAGGGGAGCTGTGAAATCGTTTGTAGTGGTTCTAGCGACAAACATTCTGACCGCGCGCGGCAAAGCGCATGGATTCCTGCTCTTTTTTTTTGTATTAAATTTGTTTTATAGGGTGGTGTCGGCCGCGATTGCTTGTAACATGTTAATTAAGTACACAAACAGCGATGTGGCAAGGGTCATGAAAAATCCTATGAGAGGGATTTATTATTTAATTTTTTTTTTACTCGTAGCTTTCATACACGTTCGTGTTTTGTTTTTTAGAGAGAGTATGTGTGTTGAAGTGTCTACCATGTTGATAGAGTCCTACTCTGACTCTTAACGGTTGTGGTTCAGTTCTTTAAAGTGTAATGAACGTGTTTTGTACACACTAACACGCTTCACTGACCGAATGGCTCAAGAGACGTCAATCATCCTTATGTTGTACTTGCCTACTGAGGACTGGGAAATTGAGATTCGAATCTCGGTTGGTTCTATTGACGGTGATTTCCCCTCAATAGTTTTTCACTCTCTCTCTCCACGTAAATGTAAACACATTTCCTCTAATATAGCCTTCATCATCCATAACACATTAGAGTAAATAGTACATAGGTGTAAAACCCAAACGGGTATTATTACGGGATGCTAAAAAACACATATTACTACCTGCATCGGTGAGCACGTGGTCTAAATGTCAAGCTCATTTAGTATAGTTTACCAGCAAAGTAGATGTCTGGTTTCGAGTCCCAACCAGGCCTACTGAGAAGTTTTTGTTTCCATAAGTGGTTCCTCATTCTCCCTCCACGCAATTGCTGGTACATTTATTTTAATTTCGATTACTGTTGGAATCATATTTTAAGAAGAAGGGCCTAATCTCAAAGCAAGGGAAAAAATGCATTAGATCTACTTCATTGTATTCATTCATACGTCAAGTCAAATGATCTGCAGATGTCATTTTTAATATGTATCATTGGTGACCTGGCGGTCTAGGGGTAAGGTGTCAGACTTCTGTGCTGGTGGCCGGGGTTCAATCCTCGGTCCCGGCACAGATTTATCTGATTACCAAACCCTTCCTTCACCTATGACAAGACTTGTATTAATCACAGCTTGTGAATGTGTGAAATGCCAGGCCTCCACCGTGGTTCGGATTTCACGTTAAACTGTAGGTCCTCCATTTCATCTCGCAATCACCCTACCATTACACATTAGCGTAAGTGCGTACAACCCGAACGGGTAGTAAGATGCGGTGCTAATAATAATAATAATAATAATAATATGTATCAATAATACTTATAAAATAATATTAATTATATCGTAAATTGTTATCCATTCTGGCCACACAAAAAATAGGCCTGTATTTTATAAAAGGCTTTTCTTATGAAAATTATACTCTTTGTAAGAAAGACGCAGTGCACACAGACATAATTACTTTACAAACACACAAATTGGATTTAAGTGACGAGAGAGAGAGCAAAACGTTTTCTAAACACAACGCTTGTTAACACAGTTTCAGAACAAGAGTTTAACACACCCCTTTTCACCTTCTCAAGAGGGACTAAACACAAAGTGTAGTAGTCATGTACCGCAAACCGGTGTACAAAATATTATATCACTCTATCCCCCACCTCCATCCCGCTTCAAAACAACCCCGTTTCACTACGTCCCCTCTGACTCTACCACAAACCACCCTCCCTCCCCTTCTTCAAACCATTTCACTCCACGCAATGTTGTGTAAAGGAATGAAGTTTATAAATTAAACAGATTACTTTAAGTCTCTCGTTGAATCTCATTACGACGCTCAACAGGAATATAACTAGACGAGTCCCTTAATAACAGGTCTACCTACTACGTCTCTCCTCGTTTCTTCCCACGATTTACGCGACAATAAAGTTGTGATAATTTCATTTTACTACGACTAAAAAAAATATTGTTTTTGTGTTGTTTTATTAGCACTCTTTCTGTAAGAGTAGCAATCTTGGTTTATTAATTTAAACATAAAATTGATTATAATACATTAATGATTGTATCTTAAATTTTAATATATTGTACTGCTACAAAATTAACTTTCTTTTTTTTTCCCAGTGATAGGATCTGATGATATATTTTGAGGTGAGTTTTAATTAAAACTTAAAAGAAGTAAAAATACTGGTTGAAGGCTGAGAAATACTAAGGTTTTTTTTAGCTAGAGTTAGTTTATACGTTGATATAAACACATAGCGCGATGAATGGCTGGGAAAACTACGGAACACGTGGTCTAAATATCAAGTTCGTGTGTGTTTTGACAGTTACGGGGAGTTCGAGGTTCGAATCGTGGTCGGATGTTTTTGGTGCCAAACTTAAAACATTGTAATGGGATCTGTGGCTGATATAAACATTGGCGTTTGAAGATTTAATATAACTTAACATGCCAGGCCTCCACCGTGATTCGGATTCCACGTTAAACTGTAGTTCCTCCATTTCATCTCAATATCACCCTACCATTCATTACACATTAGCATATGTGCGTATAACCCGAACGGGTAGTAAGACGCGGTGCTAATAATAATAATATAACTTAACCTAACCTAACTTAGTCTACAAATGAACCTAGCCCGTTGTACGTGATGAATGGGTTAAGGGAAGGGTGTAAATCTTAAAACATTGTAGTGGGGTTTGCAACTGCCATAAACATTGGCACGTGTATAATAAAACCTAACTTACAGCGGTAGAAATAAATCATACTTACATCCTTGCCATATATATCTCTTGGCTTAGCCAAGTAAATTGAATAGAGGAAGTAAGAGTGTGGTGTGGCAAGGAGATAGGTACAGTAGCCCCGTGGCTTATTTGGTGCTGACTGACAGCTCACAGCTGACTTCTGACACTCAACATTTAGTTATATACCTAAGTTTTAACTGTCAGAAGTGACAGCTGCTAAATACATGTTTTTACAGATCATATGGTTCGGCGAAGGGATACATAATGTGGTCTGGTAACTTTTCAAAACTGTGAGCTGTCAGTCAGCATCAAAGAAGCCATGGGGCTACTGTAGCCACCTGCATTTAGGGTTAAGTGTCTCAACTCAAAACCCACGATCAAATCTCTTTTCGATTGCAAGTCCCATTGACCTCCAAACCCCCACGTCACATCGAAAATGTAAGGCTGAATTATATATTACATGATGTATGAAAGTAACTTAAGTCAACTTTACCCGCATAGAAGGTAGACTGGTCAAGGGCGTCATTCTCTCAATAGAATGGACTGTCGATTATGGAGAGATCGGGGGTCAAATCCTGGTTAGGTGTACTGAGAATGGTTTTTCTATTATTCTTTTACACTCTCCCTCCACACAAATGTGGCTAAACTTTTTATCTAAACCCTACCTTACTCATCACTAAAACTTTAAAGTAATTAGTAGATACGCGTACAACTCGGATGGATATTGAGACAAATAGATGAAAAAGTTAACTTATATGGAACTTTTTTTTATTCCGCGATTATATTATAGAATTGGCACTGTGATTAAATCTAAAAAAAAATAGCACCGCGTCCTACAAAACCATTCGGGTTACACGTTTATGTACTAACCACGCTAATGGGTTAGGCATGAGGAAAGTTGAATCTAGAGGAAGTGTACCCACACTTGCGGAGAGAGAGGGAGTGGGAAATAATTTTGGAAAAAAAACCTCAATACACCAGACCGAGATTTGAACCCCGATCTCCCCGTCATCGGCAGTCTAATCTAACACGAGAGTGACGCCTTAGACGATGCGGCCACCGGAGCAGATCAAAAAAGATGTTCTTAGTATCTTCTGCTCCATGGTCGAACAGAACCAAACAATATGTTTGTTGAGGCCAACAGTACCTCCCTGCTGTTTTGTAAACAAACAAGCTAAGGCCGTCTCGCTTAAGTTTCTAACAGTTAACATATTAAATGGAGAGTCTCAAGTAACGAACGACCACATGCGTGAAGCGGTCGTGCTTCAAGGTACAGCCTTCTCAAGGTGAACTACCTCCTCCAACAAAATATTGTTAAAGTCAAGTAGGTGTGAAGGGGAAACGACCAACCCGTCAGCTTTGGCCGCGATCACTTCACTTCGGACACTGGTTCTCATATTTGCGCGTGTCTCGTAAACAAAGGGAAGGTCACCCTGTCGGTACAGTCATTTAGATATAATAGCGCCGCATCTTACTGCCCGTTCGGGTTATACGCTTAGGTACTAATTACGATAATGGATTAGGAATTGGGTAGGTTGAATATAGAGGAAGTGAACCCCCATTTGCGTGGAGGGAGAGTGGAAAACCACTCAGGAAAAACCACTCCAGTTTCACCCGAGCCAGATTTGAACCTCGATCTCCCCGTCCTCAGCAGTCTAGCTCAAAGTGAATACAAGCGCCTCAGCTAACTACGTCACCGAGGCGGGTCCACATTGATATATATTTTACTCTCATGCTCACCATGAGGTGAGGAAGGACTTTTGTTATATTCCGGTCACTGCTGAAGAAGAGTAATTTTCTACAATCCAATTTCATATGAAAGTACAGTTTAGAAAATATAAACTATTTCGCTATAGGTGTTTATTCTATCTATAAAAATTGGCCGCTGCTTATCACATGCCTTGACGTACTAATACGTGAAAGTAGATGTATAATATAGTAACTTTTCTAATTGTTGGATTAGAAAGATATTCTTTTAACAGCATAAACAAAATACTTACGGATAGATAAGCTCATAGATAATTTTAAACCCGCGTTTTAATTTATTCACGCTTATCAAAATATATATTGGTCACCCGCTTCAGTGACCGCATGGTCTAACGCGCTACGCTCGCAATATACTAGTAACTAGACTGATGATAACGGAAAGATAGGGGTTTGAATCTCGTTCGGGTGTACAGAGGGTGGTTTTTCCAAAATAGTTTTACATTACCCACCCACAAAAATGCGGGTGCATTTCCTAGATATAGCCTTCCTAATCCCTAAAACTATTAGCTTGATTGTTTTATAAGCGTATAACCCAAACGGGCAGTAAGTCGTGGTGGTAAAAATGACCCCAGTAATATTTTCTCACCCCCTCGGTCCATATTTGACCAATCATACATAGTCACTGCACTACGAACCTCACATGGGGACTGTATTTCCATTGATAACTGACCAATAAATGTCTTATCGAGTGATGAAGAATACATCATTGGTACAAATTAAACCTAGCTCTTCTTACCTTTGCAACTCTCCACGCCACGCCACTGACGTTTACAGTGCCTCTCACTCAAACGCAAGGCTGCTGCAGTAAAACTTAAGCTACAGTAGCCCCATGGCTTTTTTGGTGCTGACTGACAGCTCACAGCTGACTTCAGACAGCTTTGAATAGTTACCAGACCAAATTATGTATCCCTACGCCGAACCAGATGATCTGCAAAAACATGTGTTTAGCAGCTGTCACTTTTGACAATCAACATTTAGGTATATATCTAAATGTTGACTGTCAGAAGTCAGCTGTGAGCTGTCAATCAGCACCAAAGAAGCCATGGGGCTACTGTAGCAAGTATACAGAGTTGGATATCTTAACCAAAAGGGACGTAACCAGTACTCAGTAAAATAAAAAGAGTTTTTGTTATTTTTAACTCTTACCATTTATATTTGAAATTTGTACCTTCTTAGAGTAATTATTACTGTCCAGATTTTGATATGATTTTCGATTTACGTTTTATGCGTCACAGGCAATTCTCATGCACACATAAACTAAGCTCATGGTCCCCCGGTTGTATAAATGTAAATTATATATTTAAAAAATCTTTTTTTAAACGATTTTGGATTTTTAAAAGGGCTATGGAGTATGAGTTGGAAGCAGTTTTGGATGGAGTCCGAGTCGATAAAAATGTATCGATACTGACTCCGGCTTCAAAATAAAAACTCGTAGTAGGGGAGACCGGGGCTGGTTGTAACAATTTTTACTTACTATTTTTTTTGCATCCCCTACAATGTATAAGAAAAGATTTGGCCATGCATACGAATAAAGTAGGCTCTGTTCTTTCACAATACATTTTTATAAACATTATTAATAAAGCTAATAGTGCACTATAAATTAAAACCCTCTTTGATGTAATGTGTTACAACCAGCCCCGGATCGGGGTTGGTTGTAACAGACTTTGGGGTTGGTTGTAACAAGAAATTAGTATTATCAGATAATCACTTTTTTATTGAAAATTATTTTAATTAATTAATATTTAAGGTGTATTTTATTACAAAAATATAAAAATTACAAACATCCTAATCTAGCATTATTTAGGCTATAATGAGTATGGCTACAAAATAAAACATAGAATCAAAGCTTACTCCGACAGTCCATCTGAATGGCAATTGTGACAAATGTACATTTTTGATTTCTTTGCACAAGAAAAATGTGACCACAGCTGGCAGTCCAAACAGCGAACCCACTCCTCGCCTGGTTTACTGGAAGAGAATGGTTCCAAACACACTAAACAAAAACATTCCCTCTCTTCTTCTGACGAGCTTCCTGGATCTAATTTATTTCTTGCTGACGTTTTGGCCCTAGCTTGCTTTGGACTACTCAGTTTTATCTTCCTATTAACCGCTCCCCTTTTTTTGTCGTTTTTCATATTCTTCTTCAAGTGCGTTCTTCTCAGGAGTATCTGTCAAAATGGCACTTTTCCTGGTTTTCCTCCCACCCTTTGTTTTTCTTGGAGCTGATTTTGGAAGGGGCTGAACTAGCTGCGGGGAAAACTTGGCCATATTTTGGGAGATATTATTAGCCCTGGATGGACCAGCAACTCCTACCGGATTGGTAGAAATCTCATTGGTTCTAGTTGAACCAGAAATTGGTGTGATGGGTCTGTCCAGAACTAGTGATCTCCCGGGAGATGCCTCATTACGTGGATCTGGTGATGGCTCTGGATTTGGCCTGTCCGTCACAAATGAGGGGGAGAAGTCCGCATCCTGAAATACTTCCCTATTAAAAAGAAATATTCCACATTTCTGGAATCCATGTTGAATATTCATTGGTGTTGTGGCAATCGGAAATGCTACTTTTAAAACGGATGGAATGTGGAATATTGTCATAGGCCTAACGGTACCATCCGGGGTTTTATTATTTCTAATCCAAGCATCCATTGCTATGTTTATTTGTCTTTTAAGTGGTCCAAAAACACTTCGATCTAGTGGCTGGAGGCGATGAGTGCAATGAGGAGGAAAGGAAAGCATTACAACCCCATTAGTTTTAGCAAAATCAAGACATTTTGGAGCTAAATGCGACTGATGGTTGTCTAGGAGAAGAAGGACAGGCCTCTCTTGAGAATGACGAACACAATCAACAAAATGATTCAGAAAAATCAGAAATTCTTTTTCTGTTGTCCACCCAGATTTATTTCCAGTACCTATGCAACCTGTTGGACCATCTCTGATGAAGTGGTCATAAAATCTTACCCTGGGAAAGATGAACATTGGAGGAATAGCATTTCCAGCAGCATTGACAGCAACGGTTAACGTAACAAGTTGTCCTCTTTCAGCTGAAGTCATTGCTCCTATTTGTTTTATACCTTTTCTTGCAATAATTTTTGAAGGATTTTGAACAGTGGTGACTCCGGTTTCGTCCATGTTCCAAACATCATTTGCAGTGAATGAATACCTGTCGTAAACTTCAGAAAGTTTATCAAAAAACTTTGAAACATTGGCGCGGTTGAAGCTGGATGCTTGGCCTATACTAGTAGCCTCCGGAGTTCGAATTGATAATGAAGGATGACGCTTTAAAAATGATGAGAGCCAGTCTGCGCCAGCTGTTTCATTGTCACTCCAGGTTTTTGGCATCGTAACATTGTAGTGCTTTCCACACAGGTAGGCAATACATCGCAAATCGCGTGGCGTGAGTCCAAAATAAATATCCGAGCAAGTTTCAATGTAAGTTACAAGAGCAGTCTCCTGTATTGGAGTGAAAACCTGTCTGTTTCCATAATATCCAGCCAGAGGCTTCCAATCCACTTGAGGATCAGGCCTAGGTTCATTTGCTCCTGAAACAAGACACAAACTAAGTCAGTACACGCTTGGTTAGTTAATTCGGAGAAAACTGCAAATTACGTTTTAGGAAATTAATATTTTCTAAATATTATATAAAAAATAGAATTAACAAATTAATTATGGTTAATCATTTTCACCTACATTTTTTTTTTTTAAGCTTGACTTAGATCTTTCTTTGTATTCAGAACTCAAATTTCCACCAGTCAAAAAAATAACTCCAAATTAGAATAAGGGATTTAGTCGAATATAGTTGATTTATAAATATGATATAATTATATTGTAGTTTCACAGTTTACGTTTATTTTTTCTTGAGATGTATCTTGTAAGGGTCACATGGCAGATGTTGTAATTTTTTGCAGATTGCCTGATGGATGTTCCCTCTCTCACAAGCTGAGCTGCTTTCTCCAATACATCAACATCAGTTTTACCTCGATCAGACTTCCTCTTGTAGTTCCGCATCTAATATTACATGCTATATTTTATTATTTTATTCATAGCTCTTTAGTAGCTAAACGGAAATAGAGTGAAAAAATAACCAGTATTTTTTATACTTGGAAGTAGTATTAAATGTGATTATATAAATGGTATGGTAAACTTTCATAGGACACTAATAGCATTCGAAATATCTAAACAAAACAAGCGGGGCAGGTTGTAACAGACAAAACTTGGTGTTACAACCTACCCCACATGACGCCATTATATGAATTATTAATTTATGTGTGCTAACCATATTTTAACAAAAAGGATAAGGGTATATTCTGAAAGCCGAAACTACAAAGAATTATGTGTGCTGAAAAAATATTTACAAAACAATGTAAATTACTGAAAATAAGAGTAAAAGTCTATTGAAAAATATTTTCTTACCTCATAGAAAAATGATTTTTTCACTCTTGCTGCTCGTACAGACGTCCGATTCTCAAAGAGTCACAACTCAAACTGAAAGCTTTCACCAGTGCTATTGTGACCAAACTGACAAGTCACACAAGCGAATAATGGCGGAACTATCGGCACTGTTACAACCTGCCCCTGTTACAACCAGCCCCGGTCTCCCCTACTATAACTATATATGGTAAATAAATCATTTTAATTGTATGCTTTTGTTCCAATATTTGTAATTTGTATTGACAGATTAATTTAATTATAAATTCACAATGCCAAAGAAACTTCCCCTGAGGCAATTTATATTGAATAATTTTACTACAGTAATCTTATCATTACAATTAATATACTTCAGCCATTGCTGATGGAATCGTTTGGAGTCTAGGTCTCTGTGTACCATCTCAGCAGCCCTGATTTTTAAGTCATATTTTCATGTTTTGATAAAAAAAAAAACATTTTTTAGGTATTATACTTCCTACTATATATTTTGTAAATATATCGATACTTAAACATAATATTTTACACACAGTTATCGAAATAACAAGATAATGTAGGCTTTAAATGAACTTTTGATGAACTTTTGGTTGGACAATACGCATTCCTGGTGAAACAGTGTGACTAAATAGGATATATTTGTGTGGGAGGGGCTACCTATTGTTTATGAAGCAGGTATTTATAAATCCCTGTTCATGAGAAATACAATAGTTTATTTCCTGAAGGTTTTTCGTTGAAAACTTAGCTATTTTATATTATTTTAGTTTAAAAATGACACCCGAACCCGAGAATCAAACTCGGGACTTTCGGCTTAGTACGCCAATGCTCTAACCACTGAGCTAACCAGGAATCATCCCGTGCCCAAGGTCATTCTTCAATCATATTTTAAGGCAGAGTCTGTGATTGATGTGCGGAAATCTTGAGCTACATGATGAGTGATCGATTAATATCAGATAACGCAGCCACCATCAACTCGGTAGTTGGCTTTTTTTATGCCAATAGTACAATTATAACTGTATGAATGCGATTAGATAGTTAATTTGTCATATTTGTTAATTACAGTTATATCCACATACAGATATATTATTTTAATTGAAAAATGACACCTGGACATGGAAATTGAACCCGGGACTTTTGGCTTAGTACACCAATGCTCTGACCACTGAGCTATCCAGGAATGATTTTTCAATTTAAATAATAATATATTTATATACGGCTATAACCATAATGTTCAAACATACTAGTTTTGATCCATCCTATATATTTTGGTCCAAGCCCGCTTCAGGGGTCGAATGGTCTAGGCTGGTCGCCCGGTACGGGGCCCGCCTCTTTGTGGAACAGTCCGTGCACCTTCCTCCGGAGGTCCGCCCATGTAGCGCGCCTCCGTTGTGGAATTGCAGTACATCCGGAAGGTCGGGGGGGACCTTATCCCCCTCCCCCTCCATTTATTTGAATAATATAATGATGAAATATAATATTCATGTAGCCAAAATGTTAAAATAAACATTTTCCTTTTGTCTACCTCTTTCCTCTTCTATTTTTGATTAATTAATTCAACAAAGAAAAACACAATGAAAACGTACTGTTCATTGTGGATTATGTTGCATTATATCTATATTTAGTTGAAGTATTTAACGTTCACTTTCTGAACTCACTGATTATATCAACACACTAGAATGTCTATTAGTGAGAGTGAACGGGCCTACCCATTTTGGCGGGAAAAATATTCTCACATACCTTCCAGAGTTATTTTTATGCCACAATCGACATGGAACCGACGGTTTTATTCCCACTCCGAATAAAGTTGTGCACGTTTAAGAAAAATCCGTCGACCCCGGCTGAGTTTGAACCCTAAACATCAGGTCCTTTTGCGAACACTTTACTTCTAGACCACCGAGGTCGACTATTATTATACAAACTGAACTTTTAAAAATTCCATAATTTATATTATCTTGTATTTAACGGTGGTTTTCACCCAAACTAACTTAATTTAACCTTTCATGCATTGGTATATTAAATTTTAAATACTATTGATCAAATATAGCTTACAATTTAATTGCTATAAGAAACAATTATGTCATAGGTTCTACATGAGAAACAAATAAGTTATGGGTTGAAATTATAATAGAAGGGCATAAATTTAAATAAACAACATATAACTTAACTTAGTAGTACATAGTCAATAAGTTATTTATATTTTTATGTTTTATTTGTGATTTTATTGAGTTCTATTTTAATTGTAAGACCAAAGCCTAATGATTCAAAACTACCTAACTTGATAAATCTCAGTAGGCCTATTATTTGATTTGCTGTCTTAATGGGTGTATACTAATAACAATGACAAATATATTAACATAACAAAAAAAAAAGTGTCATATATGTTTGGAGTAATGTCTCTCCTATCACCTAAATTTAATTGACTCATTTAGGTTTGCTATGAAAAAAGGAAAAATGTGGTTATTGGAGACTATTACGGTGTTGCGCGTTTGTAAAAACAATTATTTGGGATAGAAAACTTTAGGTGTGCTCTGTGTTCTCAAACTCAGATAGGTACTCGTATAAGCATAATTGCCAACCAACATCCTATTGCTTAGGTGAATTATTTATTTTGTCAAAATAGCTAGGTCTAATCAAAATTTTCAAATCAACATAATGATTTGCCTACTTACTTAATTTTAATCATAAAATGTATATATTAAAAAAAACTATTATACTCTACATGAAGAGTACTATCACCGTGTCATGTAACATTAAAACATGTTCCTGATAATCATACAGTATAGGCCTAAATATGCTCTCAGACCTTCCTACCTGTCTTCTAAATAGCCACCCCTCAAGTCATGGCAAAATAAAGTCTTCGGTTGATTTGTAGCTTTGTCTTCTTTTATTATTTGCGAACTATGATTATGGCATTTAATAATTGATCCCTTAACACTTCCTAATGTTCTGGGTTGTAAGGTTAGAACGCTACTCTGTGAATTATCTGGTCTTTGATTCCATTTCAATACTTCTGAATAAGTTTTTATAGGTTCACATATTAATTCTAAATTCTTAGATATTGTTTTACTGTCTTCTTTAGTTGCCATTATAATAACAAAACAAAATTAACAGTCAGTGTTGCCAACCTACGTTCTGAATACTACTTTTAATATACTTTTACCAGCTGTACAATCCAATTATAATTAGGATATGTTCGTTCTAAGCGCTGGCCATTGACTTTATTTTATAGAACTGTTGACAATTCCTGTGCTAACACGTATGTTCTCTTCACTACTGCCAATCCTGGGAATAAAATTACAAGGAGGGACTTTCACATATTTGTTGGAAAGACATTGATTCAGGTTCATATGATCCAAAGATTGGATGATAAGATATCACGTAAGTTGAGAGCAGTGATTGCCAGAATCAAAGGATTTCCAGATACGCCACAGCGTATGCCAAGAGAAGGACCTCCCAAAAAAATGGCTATGCTACATATGCCCAAGGAAGATAGAGTGGAAATATGCAATCATGTGCAGTGAGTGCAACAATACAGTATGTCTGCAGCATGCTAAACTAACAACTACATGTAAAAACTGTTCTTCTTAGAGGTAAGTGGTGTGTTTTCAACAGATCCAATATTTAGATGCAAAAAATATATGGAAAGTTTATCTACACGGGCTACAAACTACGTGTAAATCAAATAAAACAAATTAACTAGAACTTTATTACATAAAACAAATTACTAAGAATTTTTTCACATAATGTTTGTATTGCCTTAAGTAGGGAATACCCAATAAATCAATTTTTAACGCTTACATTTTATATATATTTTAAAACACTTAACACATTTAAAAAATATATAATTAAAAACACATATCCTATAAATTCATTGATATACTCGTATTTAGAGAACTTAGCCAGAAAGTATTGGAAAAACTGAATATTGCCTGCCCGTCAGTTTCCTCATTTTATTTGTTTATTTTTTCAGCCTCTTAGTGAAGTTCAACACACTATTGATTTGTAAAATGAAATCATAGAACCAATTTGTGAAAATTCAAAGATTTTTAAATATTTTTGAAAATAACTTGTTTTCCCTTGGTAAATAAGTATATTTGGAAATTGTATTGATGTAAATAGAAACATTTAAGTAATGTTTATTTTAAAACTGGTGTATAAATAGGTAATCTANTTACTGTCCTTTTCAAGGCTGACTTCTTTTTGCTGTGTGTGTGTGTGTGTGTGTGAGTGTGTGAGTGTGTGAGTGTGTGTGTGTGTGTGTGTGTGTGTGTGTACCACGTCACTCGTTAGGACTATATAGATTTAAGGTGAGGGTATATTGAAACTTAGTTAAGAGAAGTATTTTTAGAGTTTTTATATCAACAAATTTTTTTGATCATGTTAAATCGGATAGTTCTCCAGTTGAAACACAAGAGTTTAATTTTCTTCATATGGTGATATCAACAGTTGTTGTAATATATATTTAAGGGTTTCCAGGAATTTAATGACAACTTTTTCTCTTATTTTAAAAAGTTTTTCATCTAATGCCGCTATGCTCATTATGGATATTCAACAATTGTTGATATCACCGTGTGTAGAAAATTAAACTAAGCTTCTACTGAAGAGTTAATTGAATTATTTTGGCAAAAAGAAAGTTTTTCTATAAAAACTGCTACCCTAAACTCCCACCTTAATCGTACCGATAGGGTTGGGATGAATAACGAAGAATATAGAGAGGACTTTGTTTTTAATTATAGCATCCTATATTACTACCCATACGGGTTATACACACAAATACGTATTACTCTAATGATAGGAATTGGTAAGGTTGAATTTAGAGGAAGTGATCCCACATTTGTTTGGAGGTGGAGTGGAAAAACATTTAAGAAAAACCACCCCGAGTTAATCTGAGTGAGATTCGAACATAGATCTATCCGTCCTCAGCAGTCCAGCTCAACACGAAACTAACGCGTTAGCTAACTACACCACCAAGGCGGGTAAAGAATATAGAGGAAATGTATTCGTGTTTGTGGGAAAGGAGAGTAGCAAACCACTTAAGATTTAGTAAAATGCGTACAACTCGAACGGGTAGTAAGACGCGGTGCTAATAATAATAATAATAATAATAATAATAATAATAATTAGAACCGCGTCTTACTACCCGTTCGGGTTATACGCTATAAGTACTAACTACGCTAATGGATAAGGAATTGGGAAGGTTTAATTAGAGGAAATGAACCCGCATTTGCGTCGAGGGAGAGTGGAAAACCATTTAGGAAAAAACACCCCCTGTTCACCCGACCGAGATTCTAACCTCGATCTCCCCGTCCTCAGAAGTCGAGCTTCAACACGACAAGCGCGTTAGCCAACTACGCCACCGAGGCGGGTAATAATTTAGTAAAACCTCACTACAACCTTGCCGGGTTTCACAACCTTTCTGACACGGGTGAACCTGACTAGATAAACTTTACGTTTAGTCTGCGTGTCCACCGATCTGGATGATGGAATATGATATAACAATTTAATTTAAATGTTTAACCTACTCTGATCCGCTTCGGTGGCCGCATTTTATAAGGCGCTTCTCTCGTAGTAGACTTGACTGTCGATGACGGGGCGATCGAGGTTCGAATCTCGATTGGATGTACTGACGTTGGTTTTTTTTTCCTAAATTATTTTTCTGCCTCTCCTCCACGCAAATTTGGATAGATTTCCTGCAAAATTCTATCATCCCCATTCCACTAGCGTGATTATTAATGCATGCGTATAAACCGAACGGGTTCAAAGTCACACAGTAAAATATAAAATATTATAGGCCTATATGAACTGTCGATAACGAATAGATTGAAGTTTGAATATCGGTGGATTGTACTGAAAGTATTTTTTTCATTCCTAAATAGTTATTCCGCTCTCCTCCACGTAAATGTGGAGTAAACGTCCTTAAAAATGACCTCCTCCTCATTCTTAATACATTAGTCTAGCTCGTAGATTTGCGTATAACACGACCGAGTAGTGAGACAAGGTGTTAACATATATATGTTATATAGGTTAATCATAAAAAATTGCTCACACTAATAACTTTTTTAGTGAATTTTTCACTGGAAATAATATTTAGCACCGCGTTTTACTACCCGTTCGGGTTATACGCTTTAAGTACTCATTACTCTAATGGCTTAGGAATTGGGAAGGTTGAAATAGAGGAAGTGAACCCGCATTTGCGTGGAGGGAGAGTGGAAACCATTTAGGAAAAACCACCCCCAGTTCACACGACCGAGATTCTAACCTCGATCTCCCCGTCCTCAGCAGTCGAGCAGCTAAACACGACTAACGCGTTAGCCAACTACGCCACCGAGGCGTTCACCGGAATGTTTGTAGGTTTATTGATCAAGGATATTTATCTCAATATTTTGGTTTCCCTATACACTTGAATGCTTGTGCATTTTTTACGGGCTTATCTTTCTAGCCAATTTTTATTTGGTTTAGTTTTATGCTACTAATAACTTAAAGTTTCAGATTACTCTTTTTCCTAACTACAAGTTCAGGCTATTATCATATTTTAACTAATATAGTAAGAGAGAGAAGAAAATGTAACTTGTCAGAAATGTACATCCGTTTGCGTGGAGGGAGATTGAGAAACCATCAATGAAATGTGACCTTGGTACACTCTCAGTCAAACCCATGACTTTTTCATCACCGTTGAGATTGACGCCCTTGTCCACGTGACCACCAATGAAATTAATAATAGTATGACTATACTAATAAGTATAATAATAGTGATACAGAGATAGTAATTAGGGGGATTATAGTAATATTTATCTAATAAAATTATGAACTTTAAACTTTTTCTTTTGTTTCGAGTTGGATCCAAAATAATTTATTTAATAAAGCCCTTTCTAAAAACATCACTCTACCAAAATAATACTATTACGTAACCTAAAACTGTGCGATCAAAATTATAGCTAGGAATGACAAGTTACTCATAATATGAGTATTATGTGCTTGAGGACATATATATACGGTAGTTTTATATCAAAAAATAATAATTTAAACACCCTACACTTGGAACATAACTTTTCAACCATCCGGTGACGTATACGATCGAAGAATACGATCTCATACCAAAGTTAACACCTTTCTCGTTCCAGGCGCACGGAGTAACGCGTCTTCCCAGTCTTGAATAACTAGCCTATTTTTGATACATAAAAGCGTATCCGAAATCCTGGGGCGACGTAAAATATAAGAAAAAAGAAAACTTCAAATTGCTTCTTCTCTTCCCACTTGTAAAACGCATTTCCGGGTTATCCTAATCCTAGCCTGGGTAGCTATCTATAACTGGGATGTATATAGGTAGCCGCAATCGTATAAACAACTTTTATTTTTTTCATTATATTCCTTAGTTGTTTTTTCTCTTGAAAAATACAAGAGAGGCCTTCACCTCAAAGCGACCGGATTCCACGTACTATTTATTCTTGACGCTCCTATTTTGTTTTTGTTTTTTCCTTTCTACTAATTTTTTTTTTACATATGTGGGACTCACTTAACTTTCTAAATGTTTTAACANATAGAGTGATGGATAGAGTGAAGGAGGGGGATATTAGTGTCTGCTGGAAACTGTATTGGAAATCGTGGCATGCTCCCGGCTTGGCTTGTAAAAATAACTTTTTAAAAAAGAGAACGAACACTTAAAGATTGGTGCTTCTTCTTCCTAAAGCTCTGCCAACGAAAGTGTCATAAAGTGTGTAACTCAAGTGCGGGGAGCACTTTCGCTTGTCTCAACCTCTTTCTCTTTTTGTTGGGTGTACGAAGAGGGAGGGGAGGAGTGTTTGACACTCAGAATATTTGCAAAAAGATATTCTCTGCCGTTTTATTCGCGTTTCATTTTTTTCTTTATGATTGAGTAGTTTAAGAGAGTGATAGTGAAACGTAATCGTCAAGTAAGTTATACAATCCTCCACAAAAATTATTTGGATAAAATGTATTTATATAGTGTCCCCCCTCCCCCTTTTTCGAATAGCAATATGGCTTTAAGAAATATTATTCGGTTATTCGTTCACTCACCATCATATTTATTTTATAAAAAGAAAAAAATATGTTTGAATAAAGAAATGACACTGATCAAAATCATGTCAGAAATGGACCGTGAAAATTTTAAAATTTTGCTCACAAAAGTTGTTCCATACACACAAAATACTTATTATATAGCCTAAGTTTGAAGTTTTTGTCTTGTAAGAAAATGTTATGTTAATTTTGTACAGTTTATATTTTAAGCCACTTCACGTGTTCAGGTTTATCTTCAAGATAAGACTAGAGTTGGGTTGAAGACAATATTTCACGAATCCGATCCTCCAATTTATCTCCGAATATCGAATCCACATTTTGGAATAATTATGAACACAAGAGAAAATATAAATATAGTAGAATAATAAAAATTACAAATAGTAGCTAAATGTTAACATTCTTCCATTATAACATTAATACCTCCAGTTAAGTGTTAAATTACAGGTCTGGGGCATAGTTGTTAATCTCTTCTTATAATTGCAATAGGCTCTGAACCACCAATAAACAATATTAAAGCCCTAAAATAAATATCACTTGAAAAATTGAGAAAAAAAAATGTCAAGGATTTGAGTCTCAAATCCAAAATTTTCTCGAATTCTCGAATCTCTAATATCCTTAAGAATTCAATGGCTCATCCCTATTACTTCCCTACTTCTAGATAAAACCTTAGCACATGTTCTATAATTGAAATGTTATAAAAATATCTACCCTCTTTGGTGGTTGAATGATCTAAGGTGTCACTTATCTTAAAGGCTGAACTGCCTATGACGGAGATATTGGGGCTCGAATCCCGAGTGAGTGTATTGAGATTGTGTTTTCCATAAACTGTTTTCTACCCTACCTCTACGCAAATGCGGGCACTCTGGATTAAACCTACCTCATCCCTAACACATTTTCATAATCATGCGTCCAATCTGAATAAATAGTAGGACGGGGTGGAAAAGAAAATCCATTAAATTAAACTAATAAAATAGTTAGATGTAATTAATATTGACCTTGAAGAAATGTGTTGTATTTTATAAAAGTCACTTAGGAATGTTGGTTCTGTCTAGGATTATCCTAGCTTAAATACAGTTGTGAGAACACCTGTTAATCCTATCTTGGGTGTTTGTTTACTTCTGACTTGCGTTTCTATGTCCAATATATATTCAATCGCCTGAAGGTTAGGTTAGGTAAGATTAGGTTCGCGATACCACACCCAATATCATATCTAAGGGAATTGCGGGTCTTTTGGTGAAAAACTTTATCTTTGTTCTCTCTCAGTTAACTGTTGTCAAATATCCTCACTTTCAGTTTTGTTTGGTAGTGGTGTGCTTTATTAAGAAGCTACTGGCGACATCAATAAAACAGTGTTGCAAAATGTGTATTAAATTTGAAGGAATCTTGACCACGCGGAAAACAAGAGAATGACAACGCTGTTTCCTAATAGTAGCCATGCAGTCGCTCAGCCTGATGGCTAGGTTTTTTTATATATTTTTTTTCAGCGTATGCCACCAGAGCTTGTCGGCTAGACATTCCTAGTCTTCTGATTGCAATCGCAGATATGTAACAGTCTTTAGAGGTTTGGCCCACCATATAGTTGCGGTTACTTCAGCCTATTAGATTATGATGATGATGATGATGATGTGGTGACCTTAGAATTTTTAAGCCTAACTTAAGCCTAATTAACCAGACCATAGCAACCATAAAAACGCTGGCTGAATTTAGAGAAATTGTATCCACATTTGCGTTGAGAGATTGGGAAAACTTTTAAGAAAACCCTCCCTCAGCACCATTGACCGGGATCAAACCATCATCTCATACTCGGCAGTCTAATCTATTGTGTGAGTAGTGCCTTAAACTGTGCAGCAACTGAAGTGGGTCATAGGAACAACTCCCCTCCGGGAATTGAACCCAAGACCTCTAAAGAATTCTATTTATCTTTAGTCCATACGTCCTATCTCAGTTGGTCTAATTGTATCATTTACTTAGTAATACTACGCCAAACGTCCAGCATAGATTGATCCAAACGGGTTATTTTTCGGGGAAGATGTGCCAAACGTCTTACGACCTCTAAGAGTCCATTCCCACCAGAACCCCACTTTCTATTGACCAACTCTAATGTCAACATATTCATTTTCAGTTTGAGTACAAACCCACAATTTACTAATATCCTATTACACATTTCAAACGAATCCCGTTCCCTCACAGGATATGAATATAGTTTGTCTTATCAGTTATCACTCATCACTCGGTGCCGTACGTCCGCACAAAGCCAAGGACTGTCTCGTCAATGTGGATCCTTCGTGTGATTCATCTTCTTGCTGTTCTTCTTGGTTGCGAAACTGAAAGTTGTTTTTTATACTCTCTCACAGATATAACAGGAAACGAAACGTTCTACTGTGTAAAAGAAAATAAACAAATTAAGGGGGAGATTTCTTTGCAGTAAAGCTATAGAAGGATTTTTGTTGAGAAGAAACTTTAGCAAATAATATAATAATATTTAACACCGCGTCTTACTACCCGTTCGGGTTATACGCTTTAAGTACTAATTACTCTAATGGATTAGGAATTGGGAAGGTTGAATTAGAGGAAGTGAACCCGCATTTGCGTGGAGGGAGAGTGGAAAACCATTTAGGAAAAACCACCCCCAGTTCACCCGACCGAGATTCGAACCTCGATCTCCCCGTTCTCAGCAGTAGAGCTCAACACGACAAGCGCGTTAGCCAACTACGCCACCCGAGGCGGGTTTTAGCAAATAATATGTACAAATACTTTCTCTTGACACTTTGGAGAGATTGTATTGTGATCGTCCAAAAAATTCGAACTCAAGATTTTGATAAATGTAAACGTTTAATGAGCCTCTGAAACAAACAAAAAAGTAGTTCTCGCGATGACGCCTGTCTGTCTGTACCTCGGCCTACAGCCTAAACTATTTTACCGATTGGGCTAAAACTTGGTATCTGGGCTTTTAATAAGCCCCCCGCCCCCAAAGGGTCTAACCCTAAATTTAAGGGTAGTTTTACTGAAGGGCAAAAAGAGAAAAAAATCAATTTTCTCAAAATCCACTCAAACGATTTTTATTAAATTTTATATCTAGACACTATTTATTATTATAAAAGAAGGAAACTCTAATTTTTTCATGAAAATTACTTTTTGGGAACTTTACATGAGGGAAATTTTCCAATTTTCATCATTCCTCCTCAACTATTTGAGATACAAAATATCTTATCTTTGTTAAGTTGTAGTAGGGCCTACTATTAAAGATAAAAATCTTTATTTAATATATATTTCCATACAACCAATAGTTTCTGAGATATATTCAAATATATATACTTTTTAATTCAGGCCTTTGAAAATAAATTTGATTATTATGCTCTTTGTTGAACAAAGATGTTTCTCTTTTATCACTTTTTCTGGAACAGTGTTCCTAGCTCCTAATGCCATAGAGTAATTAACCGTGTATATTATTTAATTTATGTTATTTGGTGTAATGTTCCTACAACACTGCATAGACCTTTTATTTCATTTCACAAATCTAATGAGTTTTAAATAAATGTTCTTTAGAATATTTGAAGGATCGTATACATTGTGTTAACTTTCAATCTACAAATTATTTTAGCTTGGGCTATACCAGATAGCATGGTAGTGTTTTATTTATAATAATTAGTTGTAAAATTAGTCGGTTAATTGGCCGAATAGTCTAATATTAAACTCTAATATTAAACTAGTCTGCCTATGAAGGGGGGGATCGTGGTTCGATCCCGGTCGTGCGTACTGAGGGTGATTTTCCCTAAATGGGTTCCCACTATCTCCCCACGCAAATATGGGTACACTTCATTTAGATCAAACCTTCATTATCCCTAGCACCTTATTGTAATAAATGCATAAGCGTAAACTTCGAATGGGTAGTAAGAAGTAGTGCTAAAATTAATAATCTAAATATAAAGTTCGAACGAAATTAATAAAATTGTTTCGACTGTAGCCCTGGATGATCAAAATACTTTCTCCTTATGAGAAAGTAAACATTAATATATTTTTATCTTAAGGGAGAGTCTACCTTTTAGAAGATGCAGGAATACGTCACTTTGCGGTGTGGGAAGTTTTGTCACCGCTAACGTAACTCACCGTGGGATTTTCTCAGGGTGTTTATTCGGTTTGTTGATTACGCAGTCCCTCTTTTCCAGACAAGCAATGGGACTAGTTAATTACAGTGTTTTTTAGCTTGTTTACCAATTCTCTCGTTTAATTGTTCTTGCGTGATCTTGGGAACTGTGCTCACTTGCGTCTTGTTTGAGGTGCCATCTTCTGTAGTCTGCAGGTGGATACGTATATAGCCCTACCGCGATTTATTCGTATTTCCTTTTACTTTATTGCAACGCCTTGGGTAGAGAAAGTATTGTGTTCGTATAAAACAATCTTATTCAAGATTTTGATATATATCGACGTTTAATGACCCACTGAACCCCAAAAATATGTTGTTTTTTTCGCGATGTCGTGTGTCTGTCTCGTCATAAAGTTGGACATATGTTACCAAGCGGGCTAACACTCGGGTTATATGATTTTCATAAGGTTCATAAGTTTTTTTTACGGAAGCTTAACCTAACTGTCCTTTCCGGTTTGCATCCTTGACTAGCCCTTACATTAAATTAATTCACAACATTTCGACACTATTTTCATAAATTTCTAAGTACTTTTATTATTGTGTATAAATCGAACGGGTAGTAAGACGCGGTGCTAATAATATACTTTTATAATAATATTATAAGCAACATATTTTGGCAGATACGTGTATAATTCCTAAAAATGCAACTACTGTTCCCTAGCTTGAATGCGGGTAGTGAGAAATAATGCATACATATATAAAACATCCCATATGTTAAACTACCCATTTAACAAATTAGGTAAATTTCTGTCATTTTTAGTGAACCGGGCTCTTCTGTTCACAATTTCTTGAACTGTGTAAAATTCGCATGAGCTCTGTAGGCCTATAGTTCATTACATGAACTATAGATTTTCCTATCTACTATAAGATTAACCGAAATTCGTTTTCAAATATGAATTATATACTAGGCTAGCTTAGCTTTAAACTAAACTTCCATTTTAAAACGCTTAAAGATTTGGTCCAAAACTGTTATTCACTTGTTAATTTCACGGTCCAGGTGAGTTTTAGCCCGATTCGTCAAATGTATAAGTGGAGAAATGAATGAATTGGCCAATTTAAATTTTGGGGTATTACTTAATTAATTTATAGAATTAGACTTTTGAAAGTTCATAGCCACATTTACCAAACTATGCCATCCATCTTTATCTTAAGCTGGCTCCTAGTCCACCTCATTACACTCTATCCTTATATTGAGCCAGTTCTATCCAGTCCACCTCATTACACCCTATCCCTATCTTGAGCCAGTTATATCTAGTCCACCTCATTACACTCTATCCTTATATTGAGCCAGTTCTATCCAGTCCACCTCATTACACCTTATTCCTATCTTGAGCCAGTTATATCTATTCAACCTCATTACACCCTATTCCTATCTTGAGCCAGTTATATCTAGTCAACCTCATTACACCTATTCCTATCTTGAGCCAGTTATATCTAGTCCACCTCATTACACTCTATCCTTATATTGAGCCAGTTCTATCCAGTCCACCTCACTACACCCTATCCCTATCTTGAGCCAGTTATATCTAGTCAACCTCATTACACCCTATTCCTATCTTGAGCCAGTTATATCTAGTCAACCTCATTACACCTATTCCTATCTTGAGCCAGTTATATCTAGTC
>CABFVX010000315.1:49244-67157 GCA_902151425.1 Timema shepardi
TATCTAGTCCACCTCATTACACCCTATTCTTATCTTGAGCCAGTTATATCTAGTCCACCTCATTACACTCTATCCTTATATTGAACTAGCACTACCCAGTCCACCTCATTACACCCTATTCCTATTTGAGCCAGTTCTATCTAGTCCACCTCATTACACACTATCCCTATCTTGAGCCAGTTCTATCTAGTCCACCTCATTACACCCTATTCTTATCTTGAGCCAGTTATATCTAGTCCACCTCATTACACTCTATCCTTATATTGAGCCAGTTCTATCTTGTACACCCCATTACACCCTATTTCTATCTTGAGCCAGTTATATCTAGTCAACCTCATTACAACTATTCCTATCTTGAGCCAGTTATATATAGTCCACCTCATTACACCCTATCCCTATTTTGAGCTAGCTCTATCTAGTCAACCTCATTATACCCTATCACTATCTTTAGCTAGTTCTATCCAGTCCACCTCTTTGCACCCTATGTCTTTCATTTCCATTCTAATGCTATTCTCCCATCTGCGTCTAGGTCTTGTCAATGGTCTCTTCCCATTGAGTCAACCATTCAATACCCTGAACACGGTTCTAGATTCTCCTCATTCACGCTGTATGACCTACCCACCGTAATATACGAGACTTGATTATCCTAGCAGTGTCTTGTGATTAGTAAAGGAAGGGTATGCAGCTCATCATTTTGTAGCTTCCCTCCCTTAGTATCCTCATCCTTTTTTTTTAAACAAACATCTTCCTAGGCACCTTTTTTCGAACACCCTAAGCATATTTTCGTCATGTAAGTTAAGAGACCGCGTTTCACCCATAGAGAACAACCGGTAAAATCATTGTTATGTATTTTTTGAGTTTTACATTCCTTGAAAGCAGGCGATATGTCAACAACTTACTGAGTATGTAATAGCATGCATTTCCCGGCTGTATCATTTTCCTTATTTTCACTCTAATAATAATATTTATAGTTAAAGTTTTCCCTAAATATTTAAATTCGTTAACCCTGTAAAATGATATGTTATTCGATGTTATCTTTAAGCTCTCGTCCTCAATCTATGTTCTCGGTGTGATCGTATACTTTTCAGAACTCACTTCTAAACCCATATTTTTACTAGTTTCTAATAAAATGTCTGCATTTCTTGCAACCGCTTCCTTACTATTGCCTAAAAAAAGCTAAATCAACTCCATATCTTAATAGCTGCATTGTATCGTTTAATGTAAACCCTTCCTTACTCTCTTGCATTAATATAATGGCATATTCTGAGGCTGGATTAAAAAAGCATTAGATAAAGATCATCTTTTTGTTTCAATCCAATATGTATTTCGAAAGTATTTAGTGTTATATACATAAATATATATGTAGTATGTGTATTAAACTTCAAAATACTTTAACTTAGCGTGGACGTAGTCTTGTGTGTACATCACATTGCCGCGCGTGTGTGTGTGTGTGTGTGATGAAGAGGGGGGGGAGTCACGTGTGCGTGTGTGGGACCGGCCAATCCAGTACGGCAGTGCTTGCTTGCTGTGAGAGTACATTGAGGGTGCATGCCTTGCCTCACTAATAATCTCTGCCTTGTGTTTTGTCTTGCAGGTAAGTGCCCCTGAAGTCTGCTGGGGTTAGACTGCGCCGCATGATACTCGCGTCGCACGGAATGCCAAGTAGTCGCGGCGCAAACAAGGTACAGTGCCGCAAATACTTCCCTCGCTAATAAACACGCCCCCGCGGGTACGAACGCTTTTCCCTGAAAGGTGGGCTAGAGTTTTGATTCCGATTTAATAAAGCATGCATTCTCCGGCGTGGTTTCAAAATAAATAATAAACTCTGATAAAAATTTATTTTCCTTTAAGCGTTGTATATTGAAAATATTTGAATTAAAAAGTTCCATCCTATGTTAATATAGCTCCTATAGCTACAGTAGGATCCAAGTAGAAAGGAAAGTTTATAAAAAAAAGTTAATTGTCAACACTGATCGATAATTTATTATTAATATTGCTTAATAGGCATTAATATCATCTTTCAAAAGTGACATTTGCATATCACATGGGTCGAGGTATAAGTATATGAAAATTGTATATTAACTTTATAACTGTCAAAAAATTATTATTATAGCTCATTTATAAAAAGAATAAATATTTTAACGTTTCTAGATATTTTAAATATACTCATTTAATGGTTTATGAAAGAATAAGTGAATTTTTAATAATGTTTTATTTCATATTTTGTAATAAAAAGTTGATTGTTATGTGCAGTTTTTTGTTAATTTTTGTGTGTGTCAAAAGTGAGCTACAATAATAATTCTTGTGTGCGACAAAATGTTAACCTTTAAGGTAGGAATCTAGGGAAAGCGAGTTAAAGACAGTATTTTTGCAGTTTTTATATCATTTTTTTGTTGTTGTAAAATTAAATAAATAATTCTTCAGTAAAAAATCAACGTAGATAGTGTTTTAATTTTCTTCACATGGCTACATAAACAGCTCTTGAATATCTGTCAAGCGTGTCCTGGAATTTAGTGACAACTTTTTATCTTCATTTAAAAAGTTTGTCATTTGATGCCGCTATGCTCATGACAGATATTCAACAACTATTAGTATCTCCATGCGAAGAAAATTAAAATCTACGTTTCTACTGGAGAAATATTTTATTTGTTTTGGCCAAAAAATTGTTTGGCTCTAAAAACTACATAAACACCGCCCCTAACTATAGTTCCCTACACTCCCACCTTAAAGTTGATAAATAAACTAGTTTTTTACATTTTCATTCGGTGAAGACTCATTTTTTGAGCCGTGAACAGTTATTTCAATATAGCACTTTGAGAAAAACGTCTGTATAACGTTTAAACTACCAGCATTATAAGTCGCATTGTCTAAGGCGTCGGGCTCGCAATAAACTTGTTTTATGGTGACGTGGACGTTGAGACTAGACTCTCGTCCTGGTGCACTGAGGGGAAGGGAGGGGAGCTTACATATTGAATGGTACAGGGTCGGGAAGGGGGAAAATACAATCTGAACTAAAACTAGGTTAGTGCTTCCATCTGTTAGACAATCACGAGAACTTTATACTGCATTTTAGATTATTGTTAAAAGAGGTATCTTGTCATTAATTAAAATAAAAGAATTTGCTGGGGTCCTTTTGGGGCTTAAGGTATAGAGATTGTCGTTAAGAATGTTTGTAATGTCACTCTATCCCTTCTTTACCTTTATGCTCAATGTGATTTATTTTCGGTTTTTTAAATTTCCTATCCACGCTAATGCTGCTACATTTTCTCTTAAGATACCTTCCCATTGGCTCTAATTTGGGTTAAGTCATTAAAATCCTTGGGGTTGAGAATATCTATTAAAAAAACTAACTAAACGTGTCAGCCCTTTTAAAATAATAAATAATAGTATACACAAACTTGTCAAATATAAATAAATTGAATATTTTTTAAACTGTTTTTTTTTAACTTTTGTTAGGTTTCTCAGTTTTTTGTTTGTTTTTTAGCCTTTAATAACTTTCAAATACAAGATATAATCACTCTAATTTCTTTCTTTTTAAACATAATTATTTTATAAATTTTAAACTGTCCACTTACTTTTCGACCACAAATTGGTTTGCTTCCTCTTTCCACTAGAATCGATCTCTTCGCAACAAGGTCCTTCATTGAGTCGATCGTATCCACCCACGCGTCAAAAGGGGAAGACTTCTACGACGAAATGTAGTCAAATACACAGCTCATGGCACCTGGACTAAATTTAAAACTAATCTATTCTGGTATCATGCCTCTTCAATTGTTTTTCAACTCTTCCTTATTTCAAATATGGGTACATTTACTCTGAACAATACTTACCGCATCCTTAACCCACTAGCGTATTTAGCATGCATATATATGAAATATATGATTCAAAAAATATAATACTAAGATTAAATACCGTTTAAAAACAAGAGCATTTTATATTTAATTTGTCAAACAAATTTTATTAATTTATGAGGTTACATACCGAAAACGCACATTATTAATGTGTGTACCTGCTTTAGAGTATATAATAAGCGCACCATTATTATCTTAATTTTATTTTTATCGCCGTATCTTACTACCCATCCGGTCTATACGCTTGTGTAGACCTACTAATTATACTAATGGATTAAGAATCAGAAGTATTGAGCTAAGATGAAGTGTACCTGCTTTTGATTAGAGAAAGAGAATGAAAAACCATTTAAGAAAAACCACCCTCAGTACACGTGACTAGGCTCGAACTACGATCTCCCCACCATCGACAGTCTAGTATATTGCGAGAGTGGTACGTTAGAGCGTACGAACACCGAAGCGGGTCGCACTATTATTAATTGTAATCTCAGAGGCATATATGGCTACACTGCTTATGGATATCGGACTTGCGGTAGGAATTACTCTCTGAAAGGTTTTTTTTCCTACCAATATCCTACCATATAAAAGATTTCTGGTAGGTAAAAAGGCCTTTCAGAAAATAATTCCTACGCTGAACAGACTTTACCAGACCGAACATGGCTTAACATAACCCAGCACCAAATAATGACATCACTAACGCTCACCGATTATATTTTGGAGAATTATATTAAACATGATAGCTCATCCCCGTGGGCACAATATGTTTGCAATACTATCCTTTTATGCAGTTTTTTTCCCCTGTTCACTTTTGATACAAGGTCTAGGCAAGCTTTTGATCCATATCTTCGTTCGCTTTAGATAAGAGCTTTCAATATTCTCCAATTTATAAATCTTAGACGAATGAAATGTTTTCCACGATTATTGGTTTTCATAATATTCCTTTAATCTCATAAACAAACCCCCCTCTGTTTTACATACAAGAGTGCTTGCAAAGGTGCATTCTAATATGGACATTTTAGCGTGGCACACATTGATTTATTGAGTCGAAGCATTTATTTTTGAAAAGGTATATGTGCAGTTCTCATTAATATATTTATCTTTTTGAGACAATACTGGTCGATATACTACTAGCTCCGTTATAAGACGTAAGCGCACAAACCAAATTAACGGGATTGTTGATATTAGAAAATTGGCTGCCAATTAATGAAGCCTCAGGGATCATTCTTGAAGTTTACTTGCACTTTCCCCACTTTTTAAATTATAGTTAAACGGTATTTTGTCAGAAGAAGTAATGAATTTAAGATCGAAATTAACGGACGATTAACCGGAATATTGGATACACAAATACACTTCAACTAGAAAAAACATTGTAAGGACGGTTTCCTGAATTCTTCATTTTACAAAAGTATAATTGAAATAAGTGAAATAGTTTTAGCATTATTTTTGTTTAAGTATAGTAGGACGGTTTTACCTACCTTATTTGACCTAATAGTAGCCGGGGACTCTAATTTTAGCTGGGGTAGAAAGTGAAGTTGTTATTAGTAGCCGGGGTCATAATCTTGACTGGAAAACATCGCCTAGTTCGAGCTGTTTTACCTACTGAAGTTGCATGCTATTCATGTGATTCTATGAATGATAATTGATCAATGATCACGAATAAATACCTCAAACGTGGTCGGGTTTATTACCATTGTAGTTGGGTGTAACGTGCCTAGCTCTGACCTTTAGGGTCAGGGTTTGATCTTTGACAAAGTGAAGGTGGATGTATCTGTATTTACTTTTTTCCCATTGTGTAGGGGTTATACTGGTGATTCTATCTAGATGAATACTGGTGAATGTCTTTAAATTAACCTTGATCCCTTTACCTTGGGTGTAAAAACTCACGGATAGCCAACCCACTAGCACCAAACTGTACCAATACACAAAAGGTCAGGTCTTTTTTATAAGCATATTTTGGAATATTTTTAAATACTATACAGATCGATGTACTAAAAATAACTGTTTAAAAATATATAATTGGTTCTTCACATATTATTGGGATTTTTATAATTTACTTGTCAATATTTATGTAATTTGGGGTGGGGCTAATGCTCTAGATCTGGCCTTTTGACCTTTATCTGACCTCTGCTCTCCTGGCTTATGAAGGAATTCTTTCCCGACGTGGAGAGACAATTGAGGCGAATCCCACTACCCCCATCTGATAGGATGATCCGCGAGAATGATGATGATGGAAAGGAGAGGGGACCTACAGTTTAATGTGGGCTCCGAACCACGGTGGGGGTCTCTGGTATTCCACACATTCACAAAGTGTGAAAGCATACTCTTTGCCAGAGGTGAAGGAAGGGTTTGGCAATTAGATAAATCTGTGCCGGGACCGGGATTTGAGCCCCAGACCCGTAACACAGAAGTCTGACACAACCCTAGACCACCAGGTCCCCTATATTTAGGTAATATAATATTAATCAGTAATGTTTCATGTACACTCTTGTTCAATCTGAAAGGTAGCAAGCTTACTTTGACGGGTTACACTATGGCACTGCATATAAGATAGGGCCATTCATTAATCGTTCAAGAAGACTGTGCTACCTTTCAAGTTAACATTCCATTTAAAAAATGTTGTATACTTCTGTGTTATTTTTTTCTGAATTTTAAACGATGCCATTACGATGTCACCCATGTTAGTTTTGAAGGACCAGTAGAAGTCTGAAAAATCACCGGAAGCCATATAAAGCCCGGTCTGCAACGCAATGTAGAGTAGACCAGAATTTAGATATCCAAGGGCTAGGTGACCTTTACCCCCGTTGTACAAACTCTTCGACTCTAACCGCCTTTAGTAAAGCGAGAATCAATGGTCCTAGCTGGAAGGTTTTTTGTAGAGGTATATATATGTATAAGGAGTCTAGGGATGAAGAAGAAAACTAAACAACGAATTTATATAAAGAGAGAGAAGGATGAAATAGTCAGAACCAAGCAGCGAGGACAACGTATTAGAAAGAGTTGGAAATAAAGTGTAAGAGACGGAATGAAATGCTTCAAATGGCGAACACAAACTTTTGCTCCATAAAGCCACAAATAATTGCTCCACTGTGGGTTGCCTTTTAGCAGGGATTCTAACGTTTCCTTCTAGAGCTGAGGTGGGTACGATTGGGTTGATATCGAGGAAAGGGGGTGGGGGGAAAACCCCTCAACGGACGCGTTGAGAATTCAGAATGTATGTTCCGACTATGCATTTACTGTTTCCTTTTAAGCTGGGACAATCGATTGTACAAACTATATATTGGATTGTGGCGTTGTGCGAATAGTGATAAAATAATATCAAATTATGTGTTGAGGTATGTTTTTAAAGATGCGAAAATAAACTTTTGATATCAGTCACCAATAATTGTTTTTCGTTATTAGTGTTAGGTAAACATTATTGTTGAGCATAAATGTTCTAAAATTAAGGTGGAGATGTAGAGGATGTGATAAAAGGTAAATGTGTTTGCAGTTTTTTTAGCAAAACAATTTTTTGGGGCAAAATAAATCAAACCATTCTCCAGTAGAAACATAAGAATTTAATTTTCTTCACATGGTGATATTACAGCTGTTAAATATCTGTCAAGAGTGTCCTGGAGTTTTAATTACAACCTTTTCTCTCCATTTAAAAAGTTTATCTATTGCCGCTATGCTCATGACAGATATTCAACCACTGTTAATATCACCATGTGAAGAAAATTAAAATCCGTGTTCGCACTCGAGAAATATTTTATTTATTTTGATAGAAAAAATTATTTAACATAAACATCGCCCTTTTCTGGCACTCACTTTATCTTCACCCTAATAACTGTAATTTTATTTGTATTCAAGCTTCGTGAATGTCAGAACGGCACTGAAATGTTACTCCTTTATTTCAGCCATATAAACAATTTACTAGTGGATTTTCTTATTATCAAGTTTATAAGTTTGTGTTGTAATTTAAGGGTGCCATCTACTGAAAGGAAAATTTCTTCACACTTCTGAATTTCTTAAGGTACTGATGTATTTGTCTTTAATCATTATTGTGTCATATATTTAATAAAAAGCATTGAAAAGACTTAAATTTTTATTCATGGTCTTGCACGTAAATACCAAGAAATGTTTGTTTTTTTGGTCTGGTTAACATAAAAAAAATCAGCTAATTTCAAAACTTTTAAAAGTATATAAACCCTGTCAATGTTTATAACTATTAACTATGATCTCAGAACTGCAAAATTTCACGCGTGTACATGAAATATAAAGTTTTTTGTTCCTATAGGGTCAACTTCAGTTTGGCGTTAAACGTATTTTAAAGTAACCAACCATTTATAAGAAAACCAATGATAACTAAACTTCAGCTAGGTAGTCCCATTAAGGCCTCTGTCAACGAGAAAGTTTCAATCACTGTCAGGCCACACGGCTTAAAATATAATGGTATGTGTCGTTTGGAACTAATCTATTATGTCTAAGCATATACTTCCTTTCGTCCTTTACCTACAACCCCCTTTTTTCATGTTAACAGGAAAGAGGTTAAAGAAAACTACGATACTTCTTACCTCATACTTGCTGCCAGTGCTCAAATATCTTTTAAAAAAAAATTGTTGTGAGCCTATTAAAATGATTGTGTTTGTTAGAGGAAGGCTGAATATAGAGCCCTTTTTCATCAAGTCTTAGTCTCATCGCGCTTCAAATATGCTTAATAAGTCGTTTAAAATGAGATAATGTCACACTTTATAACTCTTTCTATTAATAAAATTCAAAACTATGTTGTTAAGTAAAAGTAGGCTGTTGGAATATTTTGACTTTGTTTTGGTGTGAATCATATTTTTATAAACGCATAATAAAATTAAATATTTTATTAGAATTTAACGTCTACGTGGCAAATCTTGTTTACTGAGGCAGCCCTCTCTATTATTATTATTATTATTATTATTATTATTATTATTATTATTATTATTTAGCACCGCGTCTTATTACCCGTTCGGGTTATACGCTTTAAGTACTAATTACGCTAATGAATTAGGAAGGTTGAATTAGAGGAAGTGAGCCCGCATTTGCGTGGAGGGAGAGTGTAAAACCATTTAGGAAAAACCTTCCCCAGTTCAGCAAACTGAGATTCGAACCTCGATCTCCCCGTCCTCGGCAGTCGAGCTCAATACGACTAGCGCGTTAGCCAACTACGCCACCGAGGCGGGTGCAGCCCTCTTAATTGTATTTATATTTTTTCAAACAAATGTTTTTATAAAAGTGTTATGATTACTAGATAATAACTTAATAACATTTTTAAAACAAATTTATTCCGATAAAATATATTTGAAAATTGAATCGTAATGATTTGACGCATGATTAAGATTGATCGTTTTGATCTGTCATTTGGTGGATGTTTACGATACTGATACATAAATTGTATATGCCCTTGTTGCCACAATGTAGGGCAGTAAATCTCATCATCAAAGTCCCGCACTGGCAGGGGGGCTGACCACAGCCTAGATCCCAGGACACAAAACACAATGTATGGTGCAAGATGCTAGGGCTAAAGAATTGTGTAATGTAAGAAATATAACACGCTCCATAGTGGCCATTTTTATCATAATACTTTTGACCCGATAAAAATCCGTAGCACAACTTCCTTCGGAAGAGAAGTAAAGTTATCGCTCTCGTGTCGATTGTAGTGTATAAAAGAACCCTATAAGCTGTGTGAAAATACTTCTCCAAGCAAAATTGGTTGGCTCTTTATCTCTTGCACATAGAAATTATCGTGTGCTGATAAAATCATTCTGTTGAGAAAGTGCACGTTAAATATCACAAATAAATAAATAAAAAATAAATAAATATCATGTAATTGTGTTTTTGTTTTATTTTTCTAGCAACAGGAACAAAAGTGCCGTGTTTTCTTAGCTGTACGAGTAAGCCTATTTATAATTTATTCTACCGATGGTATAACATTGCGATTTAAGACAGATTTAAATTCAAAAATCGATAATTTTGTTTCAAACATTTAGAATTTCAAATTTATTTAATATAACTTTAATCCAGAATTAGAGTATTTGATCTAACTCAGCTATATTTTTCAAGTATAATGTACCTCATTATATGGCTGATATCTTTTTAACCAAGCAAGCTAAAAGTTCCAAAAATTATCTTCATTCTTGGGGGGGTGGGGGCACACTTTTAGGTTAAATGTGCTGCAAATTATAATACTACCCTCCAAAGGAAATATTATTTAAACACCAACCCCCACCCCCACTACCACCGCCCTCTTCGATGGCCACATGGCTTAACGCTCTAGTCTCGCAGTAGACTAGACTGCTGATAACGGGTAGATTGATCTGATAATCTTGGTCGGGTGTAATTAAGGTGTTTCTTCCCAAAATGGTTTTCCACTCTCCCTCCACGCAAATGTGGGTACGTTTCCTAAAAATATAACCTTACTCTATTCTTAAAACCATTAGCGTAATTAGTACAAAAACGTATAACCTGAACGGATAGTAAGAGGTGATGCTAAAAAAAATTAAACACCAGAATTATAAATATTTGATTATTATTATTTAGCACCGCGTCTTACTACCCGTTCGGGTTATACGCTTTAGGTAATAATTACGCTATTAGATTAGGAATTGGGAAAGTTGAATTAGAGGAAGTGAACCCGCATTTGCGTGGAGGGAGAGTGGAAAGCCATTTAGAAAAAAACACCCCCAGTTCACCCGACCGAGATTCGAACCTCGATCTCCTCGTCCTCAGCAGTCGAGCTCAACACGACTAGCATTTTAGCCAACTACGCCACCGAGGCGGGTTATAAATATTTGAATACTAATATATAATCAGAGTTATTGATTGAATTAATGTTTAATTTACTAGGTATATTTGGGTAGGTTGATTAATCAATATAAACAATGCGTAGGCCTAATACTACACTGGTTTTTGTGATCAAGATAAAATAAATCGACTCCGATTATGCGTGATGAATAGGATGTTCAAACTGTTGGCGGCTCGCCAAGTCTAACTCCCCCTCTCCAACTCACAAACCAAGTATCCGAAAACAATAAATTCAATTAACCCCGGACAATTTGGTTCGTAAAATGATCATTTAGAAAATAAATGTTTAGTGTTATACGCCCCTTAAAGTATTTAATCCACAATTTCACCAACAATAGTTTTCTAGTTCAAAACATACAATCAAAATCATTGTTTTCAGAGTTATGCTATACTCTACTTGAAAATAAACCAAACTAACTGTATCTGATAAATGTTATTATGTCAGTGAAGTATTTCTACGCTAATAAAGAGAGCCAGGCAATAGTGGCTAATTTCGCTTGTTGCCCTTTGAACTGGGGAAGGTATTGGATACTAACCCAACCCTGTCTAAAGGTCATACCAGGGATGGAATATTACTGTAATTTCAAACAACATCAAATAAAGGTGTTCAATTAACATCGACTGTTACCCGCCTCGGTGGCGTAATTGGCTAACGCGCTAGTCGTGTTAAGCTCGACTGCTGAGGACGGGGTGATCGAGGTTCGAATCTCGGTCGGGTGAACTGGTTGTGGTTTTTCCTAAACGGTCTTCCACTCTCCCTCCACGCAAATGCGAGTTCACCTCCTCTAATTCTACCTTCCTAATTCCTAATCCGTTAGCGTAGTTAGTACTTAAAGCGTATAATCCGAACGGGTAGTAAGACGCGGTGCTAAATAATAAATAATAATAACATCGACTGTTTAGAGCTCGCTATTCAATTATCTTCATGCTGTAATAATGTGAAATTTTGGAGTTTGTTTTATTTTATTTTAAAAAATGTACATTTTTTATCCCCGCATTTTACTAACTGTTAAGGCGATATGTATATGTACTAATTATGAGTAAAGGTTGAATAAAGTTTAATCATAAGAGGTGTATCCATATTTGCGTGAAGAGAGAATGGAAAACTGTTTTGTAAAATAAACTATGTTTAACCGACCGGTATTTGAACCCTGACCTCCCTACTATTTGAAGTCTTAACATGAGATTAACACCTTATACGATGCGGCCATCAAAGCAGGGTTCAAAAAAATTGGTTTTGGTGCTTTTGTAACAGCCAATTTAACAGAAAATTCTCTTTTGGTGGGGGGAAAAAAAATAGGTGGAAAGAGGGAAGTTCAATACTCCCACGCTGAACTCACGACCTACATCTCCTGAGACCCTTCCAAGCTCCTAAACGGTCTCCCTCCCCCTCCCTTATATCTCCCTTTTCACCATCTCGGTGACAAGGATTTTCGGAAGATGGGGGGGATTGTTGGAGACAGCTACGAGGGCAATAAAAAGCTCCGGTGACGTTTTCGATAGCCGTGAGCGAGAAAACAGAGCCAGGTCGTGGCTTAGTCTGGCTGTCTTGTGTTTCATGTTAGATCTAGCTAGGGGCAGGGGGGCGGGGGGTGCTGCGAGAGTTACATTATCGATATGTAGACTTTAGCGTCGTTTTATTGGGGCTTACGTGACCTGAGGTCACTTCCAATATGATGCTCTTTCCTATACCCACGTGTCTTATTTTTAAATATAATATTTTGTAATGTCATTTTATTTACGTACCTGACTTAAGGGGCCCGCCCCGGTGAGCAAGAAATTGCCTCGCAGACTTTCAGTTCGAACGCAATATTTAAGTTTCAAAATATGGCTTACACCAAAATAAAGTCTAAAGATTCCGACGTGGTTCTTTTCTTTTAATAACCCTATAGTTTTGAATTTTATTAATTTTTTTTAATGTGTAAATGTAACATTAGCTCATTTTCAGCAACTTTTTAAACATATTTGCGGAGCTTTGAGATAGTTTGATGAAAAAGGGCTCTCAATTTAGCTTCCCTCTAAAAAATACAATAATTTGTTTATAGGTTCTCAACAAAAAATTTTAAGATAGGTATTTAAGTAACTAGCAACGAGCTTTCTTTTTTTTATTTCAAATAAGAACATTCATAGTGTTCATTCCCCGTTTTCTTATTCACATGACAAAATGTGATCATAGGTGGAGGGCGAAAGATAGTATAAGTTTATAAAGAATAGAGAAGTAGTTCCAGAGAACGACAGAGACCACTGTATTTCAAACCATGTGGACTGACAGTGATTGACATTTTTTTGCTGACCGAGGCAACTGCCATAAATCCTAATATTCTGTATATAATGTATTTTTGTATCTCAACTGATGTCACCATCTTAGATAATATATAACGATCGACCCATCTCTACTGTTGACGGGAGCGAGCTCTATATTTTCGGTCATCTCCGTAGTTAACTCAACAAAGATGGGAAAATAAATATATTGATTGTTTAAAGATAACGTCCCGAAAGCCATCTATATTATGAAGCTGTTGGAAGAACTAAAAATGATTGATCAGTAAAGATTTTGTTTTTATTATTATTATTATTATTATTATTATTATTATTATTATTATTATTATTATTATTAACAACGCGTCTTACTACCCGTTCGGGTTGTACGCACTTACGCTAATGTGTAATGGTAGGGTGATTGTGAGATGAAATGAAGGACCTACAGTTTAACGTGGAATCCGAACCACGGTGGAGGCCTGGCATTCCCCACATTCACAAGATGTCTTGTCAGAGGTGAAGGAAGGGTTTGGTAATCAGATAAATCTTTGCCGGGACCGAGGATTGAACCCCGGCCACCAGCATAGAAGTCTAACACCTTACCCCTAGACCGCCAGGTCACCTATTTTGTTTTTATTTGTAAGAAACAGCTAATTACTAGTGGCGTCTTTTAATGTGACATTTCCCTTTCCGTATGAGCTATATGCATTTAATTATGTTAATAGGGTTGGTGCGAGATAGGTATAATTTAGAGGAAATATATACGTACTTACGTGTATTTAGAGTGGGTAGATATTTAAAAAAAAAGTTTAAGTACACCTGCTAAGTAACAAAACCCAACCTCTTCATTAATGGTAAACTATACCAGATAGGCCCGATATTTATCTTTATCATATTTTCTTGGATACAAATTAATAATCTAAATTAGTGTGTGCTTTGTGCATAATGTTTTATTACTCTTTCGGACTATCTGAATATTTACATTAATTGGTTATGAACGATGAAGGTAGAATTTAGAGGAAGGGAACCCGCATTTAAGTGGAGGAAGAATAGGAAATAATTTTTGTAAAAACGGCCTGAGTAGACACTGAACCCCGTTCTCAACATCAGCAATCCAATTTATTTCGAGAGCGATGCCCTAGACTACGTGACCACCGAAGAGAGTTTTGGGCCGCTTGCAACCTGCCAGTCCACCCTTGGTTTCTATAGAAATACAAACCAGCTCGTGCGCCTGGTATATGGCGAGATATTCCCTTGTTTCACTGCGGTGGTCATGGATCCCGGGCGACCATTCATCGAGCTTGTCTGTTTCCGGTGTTCTCTCTCTCCCTCTCTCTCTCTCTGTTTCGTCCCCTCCCCTTCCATTCGAGCCACAACCCCATTGACACAGGGTGACTTGAACTGGGCTGGGTCATTCTGTCAGTGGAACAATCTATCTGTCTGCCACTTTATCAGCTATACTTCACATACACTGAATCATTTATCAAATCGGGTGGATAAAGATTTTTAGTCCTTTGACCATGCCTATAGCTGGCCCATAGATTTTTTTACACTCACTTACGTTGACTATAGTATGATATTGATAGGAAGAACAGTAGAAGTTAATTACTAAGGTTACTAAAACAAGGTGACCTCGGGGTGTAGGGGTAAGGTGTCGGACCTCTGTGCTGGGGGTCCGGGGTTCAATACTCGGTTCCGGCACAGATTTATATGATTGCCAAACCCTTCCTTCACCTCTGACAAGATGTGTATTAATCATAACTTGTGACTGTGTGGATTACCAGGCCTCCACCGTGGTTCGGATTCCACGTTAAACTTTAGGTCCTCCATTTCATCTCACAATCACCCTACCCTTACACATTAGTGTAAGTGCGTACAACCCTAATGGGTAATAAGACGCGGTGATGATAATTATAATACTCAATTTGAATATATATCAAGTCATGTTATCTACAGCTATTACTTTTGATTGATATTATCAATACCTATCAAATAACACATAATATAAAGAAATACCAGCAATGTTGACCACATATAAATATGTTTGAATTATCTCTAGTATACTCCCGATCAAAATCAGGTTATACTTATGAATTATGATGTAGCGGCAAGCTAACATAAGATATACCAAGTTTAATGCATGTAGTTTTCATTCGGTGAGTTTTAAAGATATAGTTTTGAAACAAAGTACATATATTCTCAAATAATTCTAAAAATAGTTTTTAACTGTCACAAAATTAATTTTGGGTTTTGAATTAGTTATTTGAAAACGGATTTTTTTTTTTATCGTTTACAGCTAAGGTCATTTGGTTTATTCAGGGTGTTGATTACCTATAATAGGAAACAAGAAAAGTTTATTTTGAAATTCAAATAATTGCTGTCCAGCCACTAATAAATTGTATTGTGAGTGTTTATACTTGTCAACAGAAGATGATATATTGTTCTCAGCAGATAAACAAAGACCTAGCAGAGTGATCTGTTCATTTTACTCACTCCCTTCTACTTCTTACATTGGCGTCTAAGTGTGAAGGAGATTATTAACGTCAAGTTAAGGCAGCCGTCTAAGTTAGCGAGAAAGAATAATTCGCTGTTGGCCCACGCAATTTAAGATACAGTGGTATATGTCTTTTTCTGGAAATACTTATCTATTTTGCCTAAGCTTATATTCCTTTTCGCCTTTCACCTACAACCACCATTTTTAATGAAATTATAAAGAAGGGAAATAAAACTATGAAACTTATCTCAAGGTAAAGATGAAATCTCGTTTATAATTCTCAAGTATCATCAAATTTATTTTGCGAGTCTATCAAAAAATGGTTATTTGTTAGAAGAAGGCTAAATCTACCCTTCTTCATCAAACCGAGTTACATATATCCGCAGATATGCTTAAAAGTCGTTGAAAATAAGCTATGTCACCTTTTCACACATTATTTTAGTATTAACCCTATTTTTAAATAACGAATCGTAGAATTTAATATTTCGTTAGAGCTGAACGTCTGCGAAGAAATTTCTCACTTACTGTAATATTCCTATTTTGTTTCTAAATGATTACCATTATAAACATATTTATTGGTTTTATTATTTAATGGTAGCATACATTCTTACTCTTATCTAGATTCCAGTTTGTTAGGAGTTTGATCTGTGACTGAATTCTTAAATGACCTGGTGGTGACCCCTGTCTCTCACACAATCTTCGACTGTTGGAACATTTGACCTCATTGGTCTTAGGGTAGAGTGCTCGCCTCATGCTCCGATGTTCATGAGTTCAAACCCAGCCGGGGTTGATGTATCCGTAACTTCAGCGGGAAAGTAAAGTCCATGTCAAAAATGACAAGTAAAATATCCTTGAAAGGTATGTGAAAATACCTTTCCTGGCAAAATTGGTTGACCCTTTTACCCTAGCTCATAGAATTTCTCGTGGGCTGATCTAAGCAATCACTTCAGAAAGTGCACGTTAAAATACCTCAAATAAATAAAAGAATAATAATAAAACCGTGGAAACAGTTAATTATATTTTTTCTCCACGAGGTGGAAGCACGTGGCTATCTACATCTCTTATGAATCATGTGACTATTTTGCAGCCCAGTGATTGATTGGTAATGGGAAAACGCAGAGATGTCAGGTAAAGGGAAAACACCATTGCATGGGATTTCTAGACCTGGTAAGACAATCTCAGATCATATAGCAAGGGAAATACACTTATGTGTGTTTAGAGCGATCTTATAACATTAATAATGTAAAGACCAGCTTCGGTGGCCACGTGGTCTAACGCGCTTCTCTCGTGTTATACTAGACTGCCGAAGATGGGGAGATCGAGGCTCGATCCCGGTCGGGTGCACTGAGGAGGTTTTTTCCTAAATGGGTTTCCACTATCCCTCCACACACAAATGCGGGTGCAGTTCTTCTCAATTAAACCTTCCTAATCCCTAACCCATTAATGTAATTAGTACATAGGCGAATAACTCGAGCTGGTAGTAAGACGTGGTGCTAAAAAAAATTAAAGATATGTAAGAATATTTAAAAAACCGCCTCGGTGGCGTAGTTGGCTAACGCGCTTGTCGTGTTGAGCCCGACTGCTGAGGACGGGGAGATCGAGGTTCGAGTCTCGGTCGGGTGAACTGGGGGTGGTTTTTCCTAAATGATTTTCCACTCTCCCTCCACGCAAATGTGGGTTCACTTCCTTTTATTCAACCTTCCCGATTCCTAATCCATTAGAGTAATTAGTACTTAAAGCGTATAAACCGAACGGGTAGTAAGACGTGGTGCTAAATATTATTAGTATTATTAATATTTAAAACTATATTATAATAGTAACAATGTAGAATCTTAATCAACATTAACACGCAACAAAGAATTAGTCGTATGCTAAGGCATCTTAAATTAATCTAATAATTTATTTTTTTCATTCGGTGATAAATATAAATGTACTATCCGAGGTAACCAGAAAGTCTCCCGTCCGTAGCGTGCGTAATACATTGAATATAGCCCTGGAATATATAATTAGAGTCAAATCAATGGCTGTCTTCTGCGGAAATTTATTTCAAAATTAAGAAGGGCACATTAACATGTTACTACAAACATTTCCGTGACACTTCACTTCTCTTCCAATCATGGGGCAGGACAATCTAGAAATAGCTTAAATTCATAATATATTCCGTGATACTTCAATAGACGACCACCACGTGGCGTATTCTGTATTGCTTAAACTTCCTCCTAATCAAGGGGTAAGTTATTATAAACATATTCGTGGATATTCATCACTGAGGCGATCCCCTTACGATGCAATATGCTTCGCAAAATAGCTTCAAACTCGTTACGTAGACAAAGCTGTTAATATGAAGGACTATTTGAAACGTTACCAGATATATTTTCATGTATTCTAACAGCAAACTGTTTGTTTTTAAAATTCATCTGTACTCATTAAGATTCTATGGTATATATTTTTTTAAACTGTATAACCCAATCGGGTAGCTAAACGTGTAAAGGGGGGGGGGGG
>CABFVX010000315.1:69342-82540 GCA_902151425.1 Timema shepardi
TTTTTTTTTTTACTATGAAACGCGTCTATCCGCAGAATCACTGTTAATTATAAGTAGACGGCGCATACTATGATGAGTGTCGCATCGGCTCTTATCGCTTTGCACCGCTTCAATATAATAGTCCTGATTTTTTTTTTTTACAATTTCTCCGCCATATCCCCCCCCCAACCCCCCACCCCCATTTCCTTACAAAATAATGTATAAATGAGCCAATTCAGTGCGATACCGGCAGGTTTACACGTGCGTAAAAACACGCAACGAGCTGACTAGATCTAGTACTGATAATCAGGGCTGGTTTAATACAACAATACATGTTAATAAAACCATATATGTTTGGGTTTTTTTTTTGCTGTAGTATATTTACTACAAATGCTACTACCTTTATTAGTTTTGCTATCTTTCAGCTAATAAGATAGGGCCATGGTATAATCAGCCAAGGTAAGACTGCTTATCTTTTCAAGCTGAATGGAGTACACCCTTCGTTTACCCTGAGAGATAGCAAGCTTACCTTGCATTGTTTCCTAATGACATATCTTACAAGGTAGGACCATGGTGTAGTCCGTCGAGGTAGGATTACCTCCTTTCAGGGTAAACGGAGTGTACATGAATCCTAGAACTATGTTACTAAAATTATATTCTCTAGTCTAGTGCTGGAAAGTTTCTCTCTTCAAACAAGAGCATCCCTAATGGTCAGTTAGTCAAGTTCGAAGAGCTTTACTATGCGGGGCGTGAACATTTTGTTTTTAAAGTGGGTCGAACTAGCAAAGTTACGGAGTGTGCTGGCCGTATGGTATGAATACTAATACACTTATCACACTATGTCGCGAACAGGCCGAGGAGGGATACGTGTAGAGAATATTCCGTTCACGTACTCCATTTGCATTCCGGCACCTCCTTCGTTAAACACTTGCAAATCCAAAAAATATGTATCATCATTCTCTGTAGGTCATCCTAGTATTACGGCGCTTTGTTTGCGCTACAGATGCCTTACATTTTGATCTTTTCTTTAAGTCAACAACCCGAAGTTTGTTTTGTTGATACAATTATTATTAGCACCGCGTCTTACTACCCGTTCGGGTTATACGCACTTACGCTAATGTGTAATGAATGGTAGGGTGATTGTGAGATGAAATGGAGGACCTACAGTTTAACGTGGAATCCGAACCATGGTGGAGGCCTGGCATTCCCCACATTCACAAGATGTCTTGTCAGAGGTGAAGGAAGGGTTTGGTAATCAGATAAATCTTTGCCGTGATCGGGGATTGAACCCCGGCTGCCAGAACAGAAGTCTGACACCTTACCCCTAGACCGCCAGTTCACCTTGATACAATTCCTCTCCATCTAGAGTTGGGCATGCACTCAGCCCTTCGACTGGTTAGTGCTTCCATCACCATCTGGTAGATATCCCATGTACTAGGGGAGCTCAGGTAGTTTGGTAGTTCCCCGTTGCCTTCCACGCTGAATTTCCTAGTAGCGAGAGTGAAAGGGCCTACCAATTTCGCCGGGAAATGTATTTTCACATACCTTACAGGGTTATTTTACATGCCACAATCGACATGGGACCGACGGCTTTACTTCCCTTACGAGGGAAAATGTGCTGCGGATTTTTATAGCTCCAGTAAAAATTCGTCAACCTCGGCTGGGTTTGAAACCTCGAATATCGGGTCCTGGGGCGAGCACTTTACCATAATACTACTGAAGTAGACTTCATTTTGATATGTGGTGATAAAGTATATTCCTGGAAAAACCAAGAGGATGACACTCGAATCGCAGAGTCAGCGCAGAGGGTTCCATATTACCTAGGCGAGACTTTAAATTTGCGCCCCAGTTGTATTCTGTATATGCCTTATTATAAATAAACCACACCCCATGCGTGACAAGAATATATGTTTATATACATACATAACAGGGGGCAAAAATATCGACAGAAAAATATATAAAAATCAATGTATGCAAAAATACTTTCCTTTCTTCAATTCGTTTTTACTTACTATTTTTAGTAAGATTTTGATTAAAAGTGATTCGTCTACAAGGCGCTTCCTAATGGCATAAAACCATAAAAGTGATAATGTTTTTTTTAGCGCCTCATCTTACTACTTATTCAGTTTATATGCTTATATACTAATTTTTACGCTACAGGTTTTACGGATTAGGAAGGTTATATTCATAGGAAGTGCACCCGCACTCACGTGGAGGAAGAGTGAAGAACAATTTAAGAAAGACAACCCTTAGTACAACCTATCGTGATCCGAACCCTAATCTCCCGTCATTGGTAGCAGTCCAGTATATTGCGAGAGTGACGCCTTAAACAATTCGACCACTGCCTTATATTCGTATAAGCTATATGCATTTTTATCATGCAAATGGGCTAAGGATGAGGAAGGCAGAATTTAAAGGAAACTTACTTATATTTTTGTATATGTAAAGTGTGAAATACAGTTGTGTAAAACATTCTTGATGTTTTTTGACAGGGATTTGAACCTTGACCTCTCCTTCAATTACATATCATACTAGATGAGCATGACATTTAATCATAATATCCATTTTGATACCTTTGCTTAGTCGGTATCGTATCTGCCTACTGACCTAAAGATACAGGGTTTTATTCCCGACGTGGTCGAAAAAGGTATCGTTGTTGAAATGTGGATTGTGGGTGACCAATTTCATAGTGATGGTGTGTTTGTTATAGATTTAGGTTAGTTTGTAAGTCGTCTCTTGATATAATCAGTCGATTCAAAAAGTACACGTTAAATACCTAATCCAATTTGATTGCGCGTTTCTATAAGGATATTTTGTGCTTAAGATTAAAAACTGTTTGGAAAGTATAGGGATGCTGGAAGCCCTGTTGTGGACATAAAGGGAAATTTAGTTAAAATAAATATTCCACTAAGCATAATTTTAGGCAATTTTTTATAATAATTTATAAAAACTAGAGCCGGGATGCTTGAATCCTTGATTACTCGAATATCTCGAATCTTATGGTAATTGAGTTTCGTGAAAATCTCAAAAAGTATTTCAAATACTTCAATCTGAAGGTTTTTATTTCAAATTACAATTTTAAGCATTTGTTAAAATAAATAATATAGACTTGTATAGTTGGAAAAATAATAAAATTTAAAAAAATCACAAAATAGTATTAATATAATTAATTAACATAAAAAAGGGTTCTCTTTGTTGTTTATTACATAATAGATATGACAAACATAATATAATTGGTCAGTGGCACCAACCTTTTCACAACCTTTTTTTAAAATTAAACTTAAAATATTTTCCCTTTATAAAAATAGTACACTTTTAAATATTCTAAATTTGGATTTGAGACATGTAGGTATTTGACCCATCTCTAAAAACAGGGTGACCTGGTGGTCTATGGGTAAGGTGTCAGACTTCTGTGCTGGTGGCCGGGGTTCAATCCTCGGTCCCGGCACAGATATATCTGATTACCAATCCCTTCCTTCACCTCTGACAAGACATCTTGTGAATGTGGGGAATGACAGGCCTCCACCGTGGTTCGGATTCCACGTTAATCTGTAGGTCCTTCATTTCATCTCACAATCACCCTACCATTACACATTAGCGTAAGTGCGTATAACCCGAACGGGTAGTAAGACGTGGTGCTAATAATAATAATAATAATAATAATCTAAAAACCGTTCTCAAAATATCTAATACTAACGAAACATAATCGTATGTAATTAACCTTTGCACAGCAATGTGCTAGGTACACATGACACAACTTATTGTACAAAAAGTTGTGCAAGAAATTGTACAATATCGTGTTCACATCGAATGCATATAAGTGTTACCTCAAGGTTGTTCACACGACAAATGTGGTTACATAGGATATTTTGAGCAATGCGATAGTTTCTTTTCTTTTGGTTGAATAATAACATATAGCAAGTAAATCATTGATACATTTCTTGAGTTTATTCTTTATATTCATTATAATACAAATATAACTTTAAATTGTAACGACTTTTATAAATAATTTTATGTATTCTAAATACGTTATCCTATATTCAATTAATCTACGTCTGGAAGAGGGGGTTATCTATTGTTAACAAACCAAAAGATGCACAGTAAAAATGGCCGATATATGACAATGTTCTATTCCCTTAAATCGTATACAATAGGTTTTGCAAAGCAAATCTCCTATAATTTTAGTATTCACACGACGCCATCTTAAATTTACAATTTTGTCCACACAACTCTATTGATTACAATACGTTTATTATTCTCTGTGACACTTTCATTCAACTTAATGTTCCTGTGCCGAGTGTATATGTACAAAAAAATGTGCTTCACTCTACGAAATTTTATAAATTATATTTTATGACACTGTATAGTTTTCTTAGATAGCTTCCTTGAGATATACGCTACTTATAAAATGCTATACTACATTTATTCCTTTTCGAGTGTGTAGATAATAAAATGAAATATATAAAAGGGTACGTGGAATGCTTCGGCCATCCTCTGCATAAAATTATTGGGTACAAACTATTAATTCTGATTAAAGATAAATAATGTCACAACTAATAGAGGGTGAGAGAGAGGAAATCTAATTACTTGGAGTTACTTTTTATTGAGATTCTGGTGAGAATTACTCTTTGGGCGAACCTTATATTTCCGGGTTTCTTTATTTTTCCAACGAATTAATAAGGCACAAATAGCCACACTTTCCTCGCAAGTCCGTTTGAAGGTGGAAGGGAAGTCGGATTATGGCAGTATTTTATCAGGGGTTTTTAAAATCAATTTTTGTTATCAAAATAGATAAAATAATTATCCAATTTTAACACAGTTTAATTTTCTTCACTTGGTGGTATCATCAGTTGATGAATATCTGTAATGAGCTAAGCGGCATTAGATGATAAAACTTTTTAAAAGAAGAGAAAAAGCTGTCAAATTCTAAGTGACCCTTACAAGATATCCGCTTTAGTGGCCAAATGATTTAAGACATCAATTTGGTTTTGGATCAGACTGCCGATGACAGGGATATCAGGGTTCGAATCCTGGTTGGGTGTACTGAGGGAGGTTTTCCTAAATGGTTTTCCACTCCCCTTCCATGAAAATGCTGATACATTTCCTATAATTAAATCTTCCTAATCCCTAAATTATTAGCGTTATTGGTACATACATATGCGTATAGGCTTAACAGGTAGTTAGACGTGGTGCTAAATAATAAAAAATAAAAAAGTTTGTACATACAAAGAACAAAAACACTACCCTTAACAGGCGTCCCTTCAACCCTTAATTAACTAACCAATTGTTGAATGTCGTGCACGATGCCAACCCAACTGAACTGTATAGACTGTCTATTATCTCTGAGGTAACTGCATGGCTACTGTTGAGGAATAACGTTTTTCATTCCCTAGCTTTCGTGTGAACACTCTTCCCTCAAATATAAGACAAGTTTGGCAACGTTGGTACATCGATGTTGCCAGTAGCTCATTCTTACTCCAACACATCATCCTTCAACATATCTGAAAGTGAGGAGATTGACAACAGTTAACAGAGAGAGAGCTAAGATAAAGCTTGTTTTCTATTAGAATTGAATTTCCCTCATTGATTATATTGGGTAAAATCTGGGTAATCGTTGGTGTGTTCATGATCCCAACTAAACAGTTGTGAAGCTTCATTTCGTTAATCTTCTCTTATTCTAGGGGACAGTCTAAAGTTAATTTTTAACAAACTACACCAGTGTTCACCCTAGACTGGATATTGTGGTATCACCAATAACGAGTGCAGCAGGTCTAGTACACAACTTGACTTGGCCTCCTGGGTAATCGTGGGGCGTCCTAATTACTCGGATGATTGTCATGCGGGAAGCTTTTGTTTCGTAGGACGAAGTGTAGCCTATACAACAGCCCATATTGGAACCGTGTCACGCGTCGTCCCGTTTGGAGAGTCAAGTGAAGAAGGAACAGCACCTTCGCTCTTCGTGCAGGCATGCGCCATCTTCTGGCATCTCTTTGGCTCTCCAGGGGTGTCATCAGTGAGGCATCGGGCTTCATTACACTGGACTTGGATAATTGAGGCATCGTTTGGAATCTCTCGTCAACTCAGGGGTGTCATCAGTGAAGTTCCGGGCTCCATTACTCTGGACTTGAATCATTGAGGCGTAGTTTGGCGTCTCTTGCCAAATCAGGGGTGTCATCGGTGAAGCGGTGGGCTCCATTACACTGGGCTTGGGTCATTGAGGCGTCGTTTGGCATCTCTCATCAACTCAGGAGCGTCACCGGTTAAGCGGTGGGCTCCATTACACTAGACTTGGGTCATTGAGGCGTCGTTTGGCATCTCTCATCAACTCAGGGGTGTCACCGGTGAAGCGGTGGGCTCCATTACACTAGACTTGGATCATTGAGGCGTTGTTTGGCATCTCTCATCAACTCAGGGGTGTCACCGGTGAGGCGGTGGGCTCCATTACACTGGACTTGGATCATTGAGGCGTCGTCTGGTATCTCTCGCCCATTCAGGGGTGTCACCGGAAAGGCATCGGGCTCCATTACACAGAGCTTGGATTATTGAGGCAGCCTCTATCATCTTTCTTCCACCTCAGGGGTGTCACAATAAGCCAGCAGAGGAGATTCTGGGTGGCACTAGATAGCCGGTGATAGGGAGATATGAGTTTGAATCTCTGTTGGGTGGTTTTCCATACGATCTCTTTACGCTAGTGGGGGTGGAATTCCTCTAAACGACCCTCCTCAAATTCACCTCTTAGAATAATAAGCTATAAATAGAATGTAACGTTCTGATAAAAAACTACTAATGTATTCCGTGTTTCAGTCTTGAAAATATTAGAGATGGGTTTCATTCAAAATAAATGTGTAGCTTTTCCCAAAGTGTGAACATTTACGGTTTGGGCTCTGGTTGTTGTGTGTGTCCTAGAGCAATACATAGGGCAATCTATCTACAAGTTAAGAGCACACTGAGCTTAACAAAGCCTACAAAAAATTGTGGTAATTTTTGTCCCTTTTTTATTTTATTTTTTTTTGCAAGATATTCTTAAGAGATATGCTCTTGAACTAACAAAAAGTGACGTCAGATTTTGAGGGCTTCAAGGACTTAGATCGATCCTAGTTTCTGGTGGTTGTTTTTCTCACTCTTAAGTCTTAAATCCTCCTTTATTTTGTTTCAAGCAACTTGAAAATAAACCACTACATAAAAAAGGAGCTTATCTTTAATAAAAGAGGTTTAAAATGAATAAAAAAGACTCATTGTAGGGACATTAGTTTTTTATTCCAGATTACATCTATTAAATGGCCATTTTAAAAAATCCGTGGCTTAAACTTAAAAATGTCTAAAGTTGGTATATATTATCTTCTTAAGGTGCGAAGGCGGGAAAGGAAATGGGTGTTAAGGAATATTGTTACCACGAACACTATTATAGAATTGTTACTGGGTTAGGCTATTTAACGAGCTTATTTTAAAACTTACAGATGGTATTAGCACTTGACTTTCAAACTAGCTTAGAAGATTTACACAGTTAGACCCGCTTTGTTGGCAGAATGGTCTAAGGCGTTACTTTCACAATAGACTGGACTGCGGTTGTTAATGAGATCTGCTTTCAATCCCTTGTACTTAATTATGGTGTCTGTGTTTGTTTTTCATGGCGTCTTACAACCCGTTCGGGCTATACGTATACTTAGTAATTATGCTAATATGCGAGGGAAGAGGAAATGTATCCGCATTTTCATTAAGGTAAAGTGGAAAACCATTTAGGAAAACCCATCCTCAATACACCCACCCAATATTCGAGCCCTGATCTCCCCGTCACCGACAAACCATACTATATGAGCCTTACGTTCAGTCCGCGTGTCCACATATGCGGGTAACTACTTCACCACAGCGTGATTTATATGCCCCTGCACTTAATGTTTCCCCGGCGTAAGAAGAATGTCAAATGGGGCTGCGGACAATAGGTTCTGGTATGGATTGATGACGTCATTAATCGATTAGATTGGTATTGATGAGATACTTATACGAAGTGAATGTTAAATCTATTCATCTAATGGTTATTCCCCTATCAGTTACAGGATGCGATCCGTGCATCACATCATCATCATTTGTTTGTGATTTCAATGCATGATGAGCATTAAGAGCTCATAACTAATCTATAGCAGGATTCTCCTAAGAAACATCGTAACTGACAGCTATAAAGGTTTTTTATTTTTAATACCCATTCGGGCTATACGCCTATGTAGGCCTACTAATTACACTAATGTGTTAGGGATTAGTACTCTTTAATTTAGAGGAAATGCACCTCCATTTGTGTGGAGACAAAGTGGAAAATCATTTAATAGAAAACTACCCTCGGTGCACCCATTTGGGATCGAACCCCAATCTGTCCATCTTTGGCAGACTAGTCTAACGCGAGAGTAGCGTGCTAGACCATGCGGCCACCTAGCCGTACTGCTGTCTTAGCATCTCTCTTTGGGTTTCAAGTTGATATTTTTCCTCCCCTGAAATGTTGTCATGGCTACGGCCTTGCTTACACTGGTTGTGAGTGGGTGTGGGACACAGGGAGGGAGGCAAGTACTATTAAAGGAAATGTACCCGTATTTACCTGGAGGGAATTAGAGTGGAAAACCATCTGAGGAAAGTTAAAAAATAGTTGGCCTACAAATTTATTCGAGCCTCAACCTCCCCGCCCCCGACTAATGCTTAGTGACAGGGTGGAGCACTTTAAAGAACCCCCCTTCTCTCTCCTCTTGTTTAGTACCACGTCTTACTACCCGTTCGAGTTATACGACTATGTACTAATTACACTAATAAATTAGGGATTAGGAAGGTTTAATTTAAAGAATGTACCCCGCATTTTCGTGGAGGGAGGAAGGAAGACCATTTAGTAGAAACAACACCCAGTGCACCCAACCGGGATCGACCCCCATTCTCCCCGTCTTCAGTATAGTTTGATAATAGTGCCACCGAAGTTGGGACCCCCTCTTTTTCAACGGGACAACCTAGTGGGACACACACCTTAGTGAGACCGTAGGCTGAGTGAAGGACCACGCGGTAAGTGCTATTCTCGGCTCACCTGTCTCAGGACCATCCTGCGTTTTGTCAGCACTCACGGCGACGGTGGCTCGTTAGCGTCGTGGCGCACACCTGGATTGTCTTAATAAATCGTCCCGACGCGACGCACAGATTGAACTAATTATTTCGATGGACCGGTTCACGTCCGAAGTGGGCTAGCTATTGAGGCTCTCAGTTGGTCTGAGGAAGATTTTTAAAAACATATTCGGTTGTACCCTTATAGGCAAAGCTAGGCGAGGGGTTGGAACTCCTTTCTCTCCTACTCGTGAGTCCGTGGTTCAATCCCAAACAACTGAACTTGATAGACTTTAATCCACGTTATTACGTTTGTATGTTGGTTATCAGTAACTAAAAATAGCTATTCTAAGGAAATATGATAAATTAAGTGTATTCTAAGAAAATGCATCAGCATTTTAATATTAATATATCTGAATAAATCAGTCACGCGTGTATCTTTTCAGGAACCGAGCTCGGACTCCCAGGTTCCTATTTGGGAATGCCCTTTCAGTTTCTCTATATGGATTTCCCATCCTTGTTTCAGACCAATTTTTCAGCATTTATTTAAAATCTAGTCTCATTTTGTTTCCTTGGGCTAACTACAATAGGAACATGATAGAAAAAAACTTTTGACAAATAAAAACTTTATTTGTGGCCAATATTTATAAAATTTTAGTATATTATTAGTTTAATCTTATTGGTATTGAAAGCATCTATCAAGGGTTACAGCGGAAGATTACATGACTTGACGTCTGAATACGTGAAAGTAGATCTAGTAACGTTTTTAGAAAAATGATAGATTATTCCTATATAAATCGGACTGTTCGTCTTGTACCTGCACCAGTATTGATTTTCCACTCTTTCTCCGTGCAAATACGGGTGCAATTAACCTTTTGTATGATGAGGGTGTGGTTCATGTAAATACACAATAACTTGCCTGGAGAGATAATGTAAAACCACACCAATATTTTTTTAAATTCCAGTTTGCCTGGGACTTTAACACTGCGTGTTACAATATAAATAAGTCTTTTTTTTAAATTAAAATTTTTATAAATGTATTATTTTAACTAAACTAAACTCAAATTTTAGAATAGTAATAACAAAACGTACCCTACATTCCTGAATGCGTGCGACGATTATCTTGAATTTTCTCGCAGCTTCACCACTGCCAGACATTTTTTGCATAATTAAAAGTGGGTGGAAAAAAATAATCACACATACAAATGCACACGTGAAAATGAAATTCACCAAATACAGACCTGTGTTTGCATAAATGCTTACGTTTAATTTTTTTCTCTCCCACATTTAAGCGGGAACCTTCACTTTATTCTAACCGTGTAAAATCTACTATAAAAATATTATTTGCCTTAACAAGCGAAACAAATGTTTTTGTCTTTTGTATCATCCATAAACCACGTAACATTTCTTTCCTGGCTTTTTTTTACCCTTCTCCTCCACTATCTAACCCATGTAACACTAAGTAACTCAACCCTTGCCACCTTCCCGCCCTTCTCCCCCTCTTGGTGGTTTATGGATGAGCCTCTTTAGCGCGTTTATAAAAGAATTAAAATTTTTAAAAGTAAAGTTTGTAAAATAGTATCGTATGGTGCTCCCTAAAGGTGGGGGTGTATGGGACGCGAGAACAGGGCAATGTTTTTGAAGTTTTTATAGTAAAACCTTTTTTTAGGCAAAAATAAATAAAACATTTCTTCAGTATATAGTTTAGTTTTCTTCACATGGTGATATCAACACAGTTGTTGAATATCTATCATCTGAATAGCGGCATCAGATGACAAACTTTTTAAATGAAGAGAAAAAGTTGTAATGAAATTCCAAGACACCCTTGACATATATTCAACAACTGTTGATATCACCGTGTGATGAAAAATAAAACTCATGTTTCTACTGGATAATTATTCTATTTATTTTTACCGAAAAAATGTTTTGATATAAAACTGCAAAAATAATTACCTTAACTCGTATTCTTTGCACTCATATCTAAAGGAAGTTTTTTTAAATAAATGTTAAGATTTCACGTAAACACATGAAATCTTTCGATTTAAAGAGCATTTTTTTTAAAAGTGTCAGCATATAAAAAATTAATAATTTTATGGGCTACTAGATAGTGATAATCGTAACAACTGCTACTCCAAAATGATTTTTTTTAATGGAATTGTTGTGGCATAAGGATAATTTGTAAATATCGCCTTAACCAAAAGTTGCGAGTATCGGAGATCCCCTCTTACACTTAAATCGCGCCTCACGTGAATCCGATAATGAAGTTTATTTTAACGACTTGTTAAACTTTTTTTTTTTGTCCTTTTAGCAATATTATTTTTACCTTGAGAGAGTATTCTGAGTGGTTGTTAGAGCCGGGAAGAAGGTTAAAGGGGTAAAGGAGAGAACTGCGTGAATATACTCTATAAGGATGTTAGGACGGGGGAGAGGAATGGATGGTGAATCTCATTTCGTAGGTAAAGCAGCTTAAAGTGTGGACTTTTGACTCTCTACTAATGTTGAAACTCGGCGCGACGAATTATCTTTAAAATCATTGGCAACAAAAATAAAGTCCTATGAGGTTAGGTAAGAACGATGGAGGCTGTCTAATGTCACTTCAAAATAGGTCTGATCAGTAGAAATTTGCGTATTTAGTCAAATTGCTATTGAAAGAAACATTTTACAAAATATAAAATTTAATATAATACAGATGATATAATGTATTACTGTATTAAATACAAACCGCTTCGATGGCCGCACTAACATCGCAGTAGACTATAGGTAACCTAGCGGTCTAGGGGTAAGGTGTCAGACTTAAGTGCTGGGGGTGTGGGGTTCAATCCTCGGTCCCGGAACATATTTATCTGATTACCAAACCCTTCCTTCACCTCTGACATGACGTGTTTTAATCACAGCTTGTGAATGTGTGGAATGCTAAGCCCACACCATGGTTCGGATCCCACGTTAAACTGTAGGTCCTCCATTTCATCTCACAATCACCCTACCATTACACATTAGCGTAAGGGCGTATAATCCGAACGGGTAGTAAGACGTGGTGCTAATAATAATAATAATAATAATAATAATAATAATAATAATAATCATTATAATAGATTATACTGTCTTTGACAGTGAGATCATCGGGGCTCGATCCCACTCGGGTGTACTAAGGGTGATTTTCCCTGAATGTTTTTCCATCCTCCCTCCGAACAAGTGCGGGTACACTTCCTCCATATTCCATCTTCTTAATCCTTAACACATTTGAGTAATTATTAAATAATCGTATAAATCAAACGGGTAATAATACGAGGTGCTTAAAAAAATACAAATGTGAAAGCTGAATAATTTAATGGTTTGACGTATGAATATTGTAAGGTTAATTTAGTAATTTTTCAAGCTGTCAAATAAGGTTCTTTTCATGGTGATCTAATTATAGTTTCTAGAGAGTGAAAGTATTCACCTGCGGTTTAATTAAACTTTGCATAAGTAATTAAACTTTGTTGATAATCTATTTTGTGTCTAGAAAGTTTACAATGAGATGATTTTTTTGCCCAAATGAGGGAGGTATAATTATGAGGGGGTGTACGTGGATTTGGATGTGGGGAGGGTGAGGAACGATTTAGGAAAAACCACCCTGGGGGATTCAAAATTCGAAAACCAATTTCCACATCCTCAGCAGTTCAATCTATTGCGAAGTGCGTCCATCAAAGCGGGTGATTTATAATTATTTTATTGCTACTTTCATAATACAAATAAAACAATGATATACTTTAAATGTTGCAAAAAACGAAATTTGACGTGTTTTTTTAATCGCGGTAAGTGTGCCTCCATACATTCTAGTATTTGAAAGTATGCCACGAACACAATAAAGTTTAGAACCTCCACTTTAGAAGCTTAAAATATGCGGGACAATAAAGCGTACTCTACCAGAAAAACTCGAAAAAAGGGTTGAAGGGGGTATGGAAATATGAAGGCATAATTTAGAAGATCGAAAAAAGCTAAACAAAGTTTTAGATACGAAATCAAACAAAGAAGAAATTTCGACGGATATTGTATTTCTTTCAACAGTTTCATCAGGGTTTTCGTTTGTTCTTTCTCTTTTCTTATTCCTTCTATTCTGATAACTAGCTGCATGGAAAGGCAGAAGGAAAAAGGGGGGGGGGGGTGGGAA
>CABFVX010000315.1:83270-109468 GCA_902151425.1 Timema shepardi
GAATGTGGGGAATGCCAGGCCTCCCCTATGGTTCGGATTCCACGTTAAACTGTAAGTCCTCCATTTCATCTCACAATCACCCTACCATTACACATTAGCGTAAGTGCGTATAACCCGAACGGGTAGTAAGACGCGGTGCTAATAATAAAATAAATTCTTTTACGATCATCTTTGATAACATTTTACATCTATGAAAAGTGATATTTTCATATTACATGGCTTTACGTAAATATAAAAATACAAAGGGGAAATAAGCAAAGTCACATTTCTCACATTTTCCAGAACAACCACTTTTTATAACATGTCAGACTTCATAATTACCCCAGAAAATACATTTTTTTTAAACTAATCTAAATATGACAGAAACCTCCTTTAACCACAATCTAAAGTGCATTATAAAGGTCTAATGATTGTCTAACAGATGGCAGCACTGATTCAAGTTTAGTAAAAATTGGACTTTACTTCTTTATTCCCTTGTACCCTTTTATTTATTTTTTAATATACTTGCTAGTAATTTTAAAACTATCATAGTTTCTTTTTTATTAAAATCAAACTGTAGTAAAAAGTGGTGTTTGAAAAAACAACTCGATGTGTTACTAACTATCACCACTTAAAGAACTCCGTTAAAAGTTAAAATAAAATGGTATGGTGTAAAGCACAGAATTCCTCCCCTCATTTATCTAAATCATAATTGTAAATGTAAGCTATTTGAAACTAAGTAATACACATTGGGGTGAAGGAGGGGGAAAAGAACATCGCATTTCTTCAAAGAGTATGTTTGAAATAATATACACTTTTACAGAAACATGTTATGTGCCTTTTCAACTGCCCATTTCCCAAAGCTATTTATAAAATTATTTATTTGTCTATGATTCGTAAAATATTAAATATGTTTATAAAATATTATTTCAATCAAAAGTTTTAAAAATTTTAATCAATTAGTTATTTCGTGTCTCAAATATTTGCGGAGATATGATTGAAATCGGAAATGTCCAATTGTGTAAAGTACCTTTAAAGTTATTTTCATGGGAAAATGAGATACGCCATTTGTATTTAGTGTTAAACAATGCCTAGATAAGAATTTTAATCAAAATCGTTATGACCTATTTATTTTTGATCAATTTTTTTTTCTCTCATTTTTACCTCTGAGTAAACTACTCTTATTTTTAGGGTTGGATGGACAGTTCCAAAATTACCTCTGGGTAACCCAAAATAAAACCACTTTTTCGGGTTTAGGGTTCCTGAAACTTTGACATCCGTCAACATCTCTAAATCAATTTTTTTGGATGATTAAAATATTTTCTTTCTCCGAGGGGTCGATACAGCTATTAGATCTGCCCTCATTTATTTAAACAACACTGTGTCTAATAATCTCTACTCTTTTACTAATTGGGATGAATCCATCTGTAATATGTTTTTTCCACGCCATACCACCCATCCGTGCAAGCCACATATTTATATTAATAGAGTTGGAGGTGACTAAGGTAGAATTTATAGAAATGAATTCACATTTGCGTGATAAGAGAACTATACACCATTTGGGGGGAAAAACCTAAACGGGTATGATATGTTTAGCTCATTGGTTCTATAAAGTATATTGACCAACGTTAAGACAAGATAATTTTGCAAATCTATAATTTATATATTGTTTAACTTAAAATGAAGAGTTGAGTGTTGAAACACAAACTGAACTGATGCTTTTCTACCACGATTTAAAAGAAAACGTAGTGATAAGCACCGTTAAAAAAAACCTGCTACGTTGCTATTGAAAGTATTCAATGAACTTGTTCCCCCTAAAACGCTAAACAACCCTTCCAAAGTTATCTAAAAAAAAAAAATCGCCTCCCCTGTTAACAAGTTCAGCCACAGAGCCCATGTTATGCCACACCATCGAAACACGAGCTTCACTGAATTTAAAATTCACTTTATTAGTTTTAAAAGGGATGAGTTTAACAACCACACAACACACATTTGACTAAAACTGGTATTTATTATTTTAATTAATACGTTCATAACATGGCCATATCCATGATTATTTTAATTTTAGGGGGTGGGAAATGGGTGATAGGTTTGGGGAAGCGGGGAGACTTATTTTTTTAAATCATTTCTTAGTACAACCCAATTTTAATAGGAATAATATTAGTTGTCACCTAGAAAAGTTACTACAGTCCATTTGAAGACCCCAATACAGTAACAAAACAGTTCCATTTTCGTGGGGTTTTTTCTAGAAGATACAAAAAAACTGTATATAAAAGTGACTAGTTTGATTGGATTTTAAGGGGAAAAACACGTTATTTGTGTGCAAAAGACAAATAACATAGATTTTTATAAGCTTTTTCTTAGCATCTTAAAAAAAAAATACAAAACTCTATTATTATGAACCTAAGCTGACGGCTAGAAAATTACTGCAGTCCTATTTTCATGGTAGGGGGCCTTATGTGACAGCTAAAAAAATTACTATATCTAATTTCACGTATTCATACGCCAAGTCGTGTTATCTGTAGCTGTCACTTTTTAATAGATTTTATCAATACCAATAAAATAACAGTAAACAAAGAGTAAAATGTTACCATCGTAAATATCAAAACAAATTTGTGAATATGGAAGAAAGCAAGGTTAAACTAGACGTAAGTACATATGGAAGGCGAAACTTATTATTATTATTATAATCACCGCGTCTTACTACCCGTTCGGGTTATACGCACTTACGCTAATGTGTAATGGTAGGGTGATTGTGAGATGAAATGAAGGACCTACAGTTTAACGTGGAATCCGAACCACGGTGCAGGCCTGGCATTCCTCACATTCACAAGATGTCTTGTCAAAGGTAAAGGAAGGGTTTGATAATCAGATAAATCTTTGCCGGGACCGAGGATGGAACCCCGGCCGCCAGCATAGAAGTCTGACACCTTACCCCTAGACTGCCAGGTCACCGTCGATTATAATTGAAAACATTGAAAAATGACACTTGGACACGGGTTTAAGTCCCGTTTTTGATTCGATTTACATGTACAGGTGTCATTTTTCAATTTATTTGAAATATATCTGTGTTGTTTAAAAGGTTCTGCATATCACAGCTATATATATTATTTTATAAATATATTATATATATTTTTTGTATATATAATAAGTATTGTGTTTATATTATATATTTGTATATATAATATGTATTATGTATTATGTATTATGTATATATTATATATATATTTATTTTGCACTCTCTCTCATCACCCCCACTACAATATTACCACCCACGCCAATTTGTTGTCCTGTTCTGTAGAGCTGAATGTTAACCTCACCATCAGCTATACCAGGAGTCTCCAACTAGTGGCCCGCGATGCCATTTTTTCCGCTACCCACAAAGTTTCTTGTAAAAGTAATCTACTGTAGTAAAATTGATGTTTTTTAGGCGAGTAACTGAAAGCTTTGATTTGTGCGGGAAAATGTCCAAGAAAGCTCCAAATTTTGTTCATGTTTAATTTCTTCTTTGCAGCTGAAGTACAAAATATTGTATATTCTAATCAGAAAATTCGTTTGAAATGTAATTAAAACATTTTTAAATTACCACTTCTTATTTCACTCACAATTAAATTCTTGTTCTCATTTTTGCATAGTTCGACAAAAATTAGCCGATTATAATGCGGCCCCGCCACTATATATATATATATATATATATATATATATATATGTGTGTGTGTGTGTGTATATATATACACACATGGTGAAACAATTAAACGATTAGTAACATGAAAATTAACACTTTAATTGAAAATTAAATATGTAATATCTAAATAAATGCAAACTACATAATACACTTTTTCACTTTTCTACACTTATATTATAAAGAGGAAAGATTTGATTTTTTGTTTTTTTGTTTGTAATGGATAAACTCAAAAACTACTAGACCGATTTTAAAAATTCTTTCACCGATATAAAGCTACATTATCAGTGAGTAACATAGGCTATATTTTATTTTGAAAATTAAATTTGTTCCTCATAAAAATGTCGATAGTCACTCATATTTTATGGTAGAGTATATGACGATTCTTCAATATTTGTGTTGAAAATAATAATGGGGGGGTGGAGGGGAGGTAAGGGTTCAGTTGAAGATAATTCATCTCAGGTGAGCTTCACCGGACGTCAGGCAAACCTCAGCACGTTGTCCATCACTTACCTCGGCGCAGATAGTCTAATCATTTCCGTCCCACCCTGTATAGTAATAACGATTATCGGATTGATCCAAAATGCGACTTGGTTGGTTTTCGCGTCCACCATTCACCTTGTTTGTAAAGCCTAGTAGTCCGTATTGAAAGGCTTGAAAATAAACCTAAGCTACATTGTGAATAAGAGTTGTTGTTTTTTCTACTTTTTATTAGAATTGTATTGTGTTGATCAAGTAAATAAACTCCCTAAAGCGCTTGAGGGGTTGGGAGAGGGTCGGGTGTCCCCACCCACATCCATGGCTCATTCAGTTCAGGGCCCTTAGGGTAACAAACTGCGTACTTTCTAAATTGGTCAGAAAGGAATTTACATAAAGGATAATTGAGTTTGAAACTAATATTGACTCGGTCAAGGGAGGTTGATGAAGATCTGTAGCCGCTCTCGATTTGGTTGAGCTCTGAGAACTTTAATTTGATTACAATGAAAATATGACGCTAATTATTGGCGTCTGGCAAAGAGTAAATTGGAATTTTGCTACTATATTTTTAATATTCATTCCAGGCTCTTATAGTTTAATAAATGACTAGCTGCAAGGGCCCTGCGCTTCCCTGGAAAAGTTAGTGCTCTTTTGAAATTCCTCCTTAACAGGGCCGCCCTTAGGGGCGTGCAAACAATGCGGCTGCACAGGGACCCGCGATGTAGGGGGCCCTTCGCTTGCTTAAGAGGCAGAAAAAACAAGTTGAGGTGAACCTTTTTATTTCCGCACTCGTAAAATAGTCTCTCTGTACAGACGATCTAGAAAATATTGTTAGAATTTAAATAATAAATATCCCGGCATAGATTTATCTGATTACCAAACCCTTCCTTCACCTCTGACAAGACATCTTGTGAATGTGGGGAATGCCAGGCCTCCACCGTGGTTCGGATTCCACGTTAAACTGTAGGTCCTCCATTTAATCTCACAATCACCCAACCATTACACATTAGCGTAAGTGTGTATAAACCGAACGGGTAGTAAGATGCGGTGCTAATAATAATAATATTAAATAATAGTAACATAATCATGGGTTTTTATTTATTAAACTAAGGAAAGTGATTTCTCCGTTATGTCTCATGATAACTTTTGAGCGCATTAACAGATTTAATTCAAACTTGATTGGTGACCTGGCGGAAGACGCGGATTCAAGGAGAAGGGGCGGTCAAATGGCTAGTTTACCCCCGTGTGAAAGTAAAAAATTAATTTAAAAACAAAATAAAAGTTCAAATTTTATAAAGACATTTTTTTGTTTTATCTTTTTACGCGCAGACACCCCTCAAACCGGGTCCACACGTGCGTTATTCGTCCATTTTTATTCAATGCTCGATATGACTCAAGCTAGTGTGGAAATAATATTCGTTTTCGTGTACAAATATGTGTCGTGCATAGCGAGTAATATAGGAATAGATCGTAACCTACCTGATTAAATATAGAATTAAATTTAAAGATTATCACTCTGTAAACTAAATAACTTTTTATATTTCCCCCAACATGAGAAGACCACCAACATATTTTATAAAATAATGTAATTGGTAAGAGCAAATATTGAATACACGATAGTATATTAAGTGTGTTTGTACCAATTTAGCTGTGGAAAGGGGTAGATTCGTTAAAGAATAAGGATTGTCAGAAAAAATAGGGAATTTCCACAAACCACTTGTAAAATACTGGTATTTTTGTGAAGTGGGGGGAATCTCACCACGAGCTTTAACTATTAGGGTATTTGCATGAAAGAAAAAATGTACTCCAAAACTTGCAGCCCGAACGCATATCATATCAGCCCAACAGAAACATTTGGGGGCGTAACATTTCCACTATATTTCTCCCATCAAGCTCAAACAATTATGTTTGTTTTAAAGAGGGCTGCCTATATTGCTGAGATATTATTACCAATTAGATGTTGCATCTAGTTTGAATATTGACAAAAACTTTAACTATGAGCTAGTTTGGTGTTTACTGTAAGTATCACAGAACTACGTGTAAACAATAAACATGCTTTGAAAGTTTTTTTTTTTAAAGTCCAAAAATCCACATATTTTGGTTGATATAAGACCTAGATGCCTTGGGAACGAATGATAACTGGTATAGGAAGGTAGAATGTATCTTTGTGGATCGAATGATATAATTTAATAGGGGGACACAAATCATTGTATTTGCATTTGTATTTTCCTCTTCCCCTGTTTTTCTACTACTGCCGGATTGGCTCCACCCAGTAACGTTATAAACTCAGTTAATTCTTGGTTTTTATGAATTTCTGCTTGGGTTATTCTAGTGTCTTAAAACCAATTGTATGAATAATGAAGTTTAGTGTCTCTAAATTTCAGTTTCAAAATGATTATTCCTCCCGGAAAGCTTGTAAAACACAGGGAAATTTTTCTCTAAGATAATAAGTGACAACCCTGTACAGCCAACTTTCTTCAATTCTTTCAATTATTTAGTTTAACGCCAAAGCTATTACCATTTCAATTTAAGAGGAGTTTTGTATCTAAGCCAGGTGAATTGGTGGCGAATTCTGAATGTGTGAATTGTCACTCTATGTTTCTCATTCTCTATCCACGCTGATAGGAGGTCACTTATTTTAACTAACCTTTCTCGTCCTTGACATTTAGCACACGCATTGCTAAGGCGGCCTCCTCGGTCAACTTTAAAGAATCGGTTGCTCTACGGCCACATGGTTTAAAATACGATGGTCTCTGTCGTCTTCTTAACCAACTTCTCTAGTCTGTATATGCTTATACTCTCTTTCATTCTTCACCTACAACCATCCTTTGGAATGTCATTAAGAGAGAGGGGAATTTCTTATCTCTAGCTAAAGAGGAAATATCACCGCTAATTCTCAGATATCTTAAAATTTACTCATGTGAGCCTATAAGAAAATCATTGTATTTAATAGAGGAAGGTTAAATCTAGAGCTCTTTTTTTAAATCAAGCCTAGTATCATAGCTCTACAGATATGTTTAAAAAGTCGTTGAAAATGAGCTAGTGTCACATTTTACAAAAAAAAAAAAAAATTCTACTAACTAAACCCAAAATATAGGGTTGTTAAGGAAAAAGAGCCCTGTTGGAATCTTTGGACTTTATTTTGGCTTGAACCATATTTTGAACTAACGCATCGTGGAATTAAATATTGCGTTATAGCTGAACGTCTGTGCGGCAATTTTTCACTTATAGAGGTGTCTCCCTTGATGACGCTTGTCTAGAACGTTATAATAGTATGTTTCACCTAAATACTTAAACCATTATACTTTAAAATTTACGGAAAATAGAGACTCCTTGGAAATATATTATGCTTAAAATCTTGGTGAAACTTTCCAAAGATTCCTATTTATTTAGTGCTAAATTATTATTAGCACCGCGTCTTACTACCCGTTCGGGTTATACGCACTTACGCTAATGTACAATAGTAGGGTGATTGTAAGATGAAATGAAGGACCTACAGTTTAACGTGGAATCCGAACCACGGTGGAGGCCTGGCATTCCCCACATTCAACAAGATGTCTTGTCAGAGGTGAAGGAAGGGTTTGGTAATCAGATAAATCTGTGCCGGCCGCCAGCACAGAAGTCTGACACCTTACCACTAGACCGCCAGGTCACCAAAAGTGCTAAATAAAATGCTACCTATCTCACGACGTAGATTCTACGGTTAATTTTTTCACTAGAAATCCTGCATCGTTAGGCGCGCGGACTGGACGACAATCTCTTCTGGTCCAATGTGACGGTGACGGTGAGGTTGAGGGTAGAATCCCAACAAGTTATACCGATTTTTCTCCCCCCAGATATTTTCCCGCTCTCTCACCACGCAAATGTGCGTACATGTTCGTCAAAACTCTGCCTTCCTCATCTTAATCCCATCATAGTGATTAAATGTCCGGATAGCCCCGATGGTTGGTGAGACGCTATGCAAAATAAATAACCATGTGATTTGATGCGTTAGCCCTAACGGTAGGTAAAACGCAGTGAAAAAAAATATATATAAAATAATAATAATAATAATAATAATAATATGATAAAATAAACTGTAGCTTGGTGGGTATGATCTCCAGTCGTTAAGTCGAGGTTGCCTCGCAAAAAAAGTTCCTGGAGACTGGTTCAAATCCAATCACACTTGGGAGAGACGCTATGAAATCCATTGTCATGCATCGCGACGTATATATACTTCTCTCGTCCTCCTAGATAGTGAACCCACGACCTAATAAATTGAGGCGGCGGAGGAATCTGATTAGCGATAATACGGTTTGAGGCCCTGAGGAAGGGGGGGGGGAGGCAGATGAGGAATAAGAGGGGGGAAGGGTAATTTTCCTCAACACAAAGCAGGTAATAAGCTTTCACCAGCTCGTTAGCTCGAGTTTGATGGGATTTGGAGCTCTAGACCTATGGGCGTCGTAGCACTTAGATACACATATATAACACACTATCAGTCCTATCACGTGACTTTTCATTGGATAATACTCTGCTTCACCCACTTCAATGGCCGCATGGTCTAACACGCTACTCTAGCAATAGACTAGACTGCCGATAACGGAGAGATTAAGGTTCGAATCTCGTTCTGGTATACTAAGGGTGTTTTTTCTAAAATTCGGGTGCACTTCCTTTAAATATAACCTTACTAATCCTTAAATCCATTAGTGTAATTAGTGCATAAGCGTATAAACCGAACGGGTAGTAAAACGTGGTGGTAAAAAAATACACTACGTGTATTTTGCTTCACTTTTAAGCGGATACTAGAGAGACGGAAATTACAACCAAGTTTATAACTCTGCTAAACGACATTGCATTTCCTTCTAAATATTATATTCGTAGATTTATTTACGTCGCGGGTTACTAATCGTTCCAAGGCCTAAGCTTATACTCCCTTTCGCCTTTTACCTTCACCAACCTTTGTCGTGGCATTAAGAAAGAGGGGGAATAAAACAATGAAAATTCTTATCTCAAGTTAAAGAGAAAATCTCACTCCTAGTTATAAGAGATCCTACAATTTTATTTTGAAAACCTCACAAAAAAAAATTGCATTTGTTAGACGAAAGCTAAATCTAGAGCCCTTTTTCATCAAGCATGGTCTCATGGCTTCACAAATATGCTTAAAAAGTCGTTGAAAATGTACTGTCACATTTTCACATACTTTTTTTTTATATCATTCATGAGTATAACAAAAAATTTCTTTAAAACCTTTCAGATTCTCTTTTGTCATGTCACACATAGGGATTATAAGATGGATATATTCTACTTTAGAAGCTGTAAAACCTTTTCTCCATACTATAACCAATTTTCTTAGAAATAGACATATCCGGCAGCAAGAAAAGTTACTAGATCTGCTTTCAAGTATTTATACGTCAGCTCATGTACCCTACAGTTTCACTTTTGATGAATATTATTAAAATAGTATTACAAATAATACTAATAATACAGTAAAAGCTTATAAACGTTGACTGCAAAAGATATGTTTGAATTTTCTTAAAGGTGCTCCAAATGTACATTCGTAATTATACTATTATATTATACTTTTATTTAGCGAAACTTCTTTTTCGGGAACTTAAGGGTTATCTAAATCTAGTGATTACAAACGTACCTTTCATAAAAGATAAATTTTTCGCCGATGCTGGAAGTTGAACCCGGCACCCTTTTCTCAGTAGTCAGACCGAGCTAAGGTGTCGGATAGAGTCGTGTACTAGTTTTATTTAACATTGGTCTAATTGGGTTATCCACCCATCCGTATTTTCAATGTTTTATATAGGATGATTTTGGTAGAAAGAACAATACAAGTTACTTACTAACGTTACTAAATCAGTTTTAATATATTCATACATCAAGTTATGTTATCTGCAGATGTCATTTTTGATGTATATTATCAATACGGGCAATACCTATAAAATAACACAAATGATATAATAAAAATGCTCTCAATGTTGACCGCAAAGAAATATGTATTAATTTATTCTTCTTCCAACCAAAATCAATGCATAAGTAAAAGTTATCTTAGTTTGTGTCTGTAATAACTGTCCATAATATTTCTAAAACACAAGCTAGTTTTTATTTTATATTTACCACTACGGTAAAATACCAAGATCATTAATGACTCAACCTAAAAGGGGTTTGCGTTGGGAAATAGTTTTAGAGTAAATGCATCCGCACTAGTATGGGAAGAGGAGGGGAAACCCACAGTAATAAATCACTTTTGTAAAAACTCTCTCCCCCCCTTCCCCCATTAGATCAAGCCGAGATTCTGACTCGACCACATTGTCACTGGTTTATTTTATATAATTTATTAAATTCAATAAAATAATTTCTCCAAGCAGTCGAATGGTCTAAGGCGTCACTATTGTATTAGACTGGTCTGCTGATGATGGGGAGATCGAGGTTTGAATTCCGGTTTGCTCTACTGAGAGTGGTTTCACCTTAATGGTTTCCCACTCTCCTTCCATGCAAATGCAGGTAGATTACCTTTAAAATGCATCCTTCCACCCCATTAGAGTTATTATCATGCATACTACCTGAACAGTATATATATATATATATATATATATATATATATATATATATATATATATAGAGAGAGAGAGAGAGAGAGATATATATANGAGAGAGAGAGAGAGATATTTATATTCATGGCGGATTGATACAATTGTAGTATGGCAGTTTTTAATCGATATTTTGGTAGCGTCTGGCTTAATTTTTAAAAGGCCCTGGTACATTGGTGGTCATGTAGACTAAGTCGGCCTCGTATGGTCTGATCTGCCGAGGGAGATAAGGAGGGTCGAGACTAAAATCCTGCCCGTGCATATTGAGGGTGTTTTTTCTTAACTGGTTTTCCACGAAAATGAAGATATAACCTACTTATTTTTTAATTTTACCTTCCAATGTGGTGCTACCCTTTAACTCTACCCTCCCCCCGCATTATCCACCCCCATACCCCCGGCAACCCAGATATATTTTTTTTTAAAGTATGTAGACCTTTCTGTTGGTACGTATGTCTTTACCTTTAATTGAACTCCTCTTTTATTTTATTCTTTACTATGTTTATTTAACATGGTACTTTACGAAACACTTAATCATCACATGACTTGAAAACTAAGTTAACTCTAAGACATACTCATCAGCCAGTCCCCAGACCATCACTTCATCACTGTTAATGTGGACACCTCATTTTCACCAATGATTCATTTTCTGAACATGCCGGGAATCTAAATCAGGACCCCCTTTATATCAGTATCGAATACGATGAAGTTATGGACTATATTTTCGATCAATATCTGAATTCTTGCTAGCGTTTTACTTAACTTTTGAACTATTTTATAATATTAGTAGATTGGGTTTCTAGCTGGCTGGTTTCCCAACATTCGCTCGGGATGGATACGTGATACCAACTACACTTTAAAAGGTAATTTTTTACCTCTTTATGTGATCATAAACTAAATCTCCTTTAAATCCGTAAAGATTAAAAACAAAATGAATCGCTGTATTGCGTGTTGTATATATATAAAAAAAACTAATCCCTGGAGAAGGCGAATGGACTTAAGCCGTCAGGGCCAATCATATGGGCCATTATGACCAATCCTTGCAATGTAATCACCTATAGTGCATAGTGATTATACTATTATAAAATGTATATAACTCTCATAGCTATTAGTAATTAAAGTCATAAAAACCTAAGAAAATATTACAAAAGCTATAATTATTTCTTGTCATATTAGGTTGCTTGTAGTTTTCTAGAGCTGCGCAATTCACAATTCATTTGCTTATTTTTAGTGCACCACGTTTATATTACCCGTTTGGGGTATTCGTTTATACAGGGCTGTTCAGATTTCCAAGTTAAAAAAAAATACAGATTGTTGGGGGTGATACGGTAATTATTTTGACGCAACAGACTTGGGGTCGGCGACGCCAAATGATGACACTAAGAGACGTCAAAGTTGACTTGGGGTCGGCGACGCCAAATGATGACACTAAGAGACGTCAAAGTTGACTTGGGGTCGGCGACGCCAAATGATGGCACTAAGAGACGTCAAAGTTGGCGTAAGGTAAGCGTTCACTAAGTTCGCATCACACTAATCGATAGCGTCGGATTTTTGAACTCTTTAGATTATTTTTAATGAGACTGCGTCCACTGGTCCTCACCGTATGCATCAGACATCGGCATCTAGAGTTCCGTGAGGCAGATTAAAATCCTATGCGTGAGATGCGCACCAATAGACGCACTCCCCTACATTCGCACTATTCGCATTCAAAACTCCCAGCTTTATTCTCTCTATATCTCTTTGGCTTATAGATGGGCAGTAGCCACTTAGTATCCATAGTGACGTTCTTGTATACGGCCCTAGAAACAACGATGTTTATTGTTTGGAAATCCCTACGCTCCGAGTGCAGTGGACGCGGTACACTAAATAAATCAGATTCGTGTGATGCATGAGATGCGGACCAGTGGACGCGTATCTTAAGGCGTCAACTCATCAGTCTTCAGCACATATCAAGTGGAGTGTGGTTTAAATTTTGACTAGTAACAGACAACAATGTATTGCCGCTCTGTTCCGTTGACACCACCATGTCGGTCTAGGAAAACTGGGCGCCGCCATCTGGGCGCGCGCGAACTGGGTGCCAGGTGAACTGGGCTCTAAAAAGACACGCACTTTTTTACTTTTAATTTTTTTGAATTTCCTTTTTTTTTTAGAAAAATGCAATGAACTTTTTGTTTAATATGAAAAATGCATTTTTTTTTCATATATTCTTCAATTAAAATTAAAAACTGATGGGTAAAAACTATAAATTAACTTTTTTTCTTTTTTTCTTTCAAAAATATTATTTTTTAGTGCAAAATCATATATTTTTCAATTACGTAAATATTCATTTTTGGAGTTGTTGAAAAAAATCTTAGTAGAGGAAATTTAGCTAATTAAATTAATAAAGTTAACCTAACCTTACCTAACCTAACCTAACTATAGCAATGCATTAATTAATAAAAGATAAAGAACATTTAAATAAAATATGATGCTGCGCATAGTAAAAGAATGCAATTTTAATACTTTTAATCGTCACTTTTTAATTAAAAATAAAGTGCATAGCATAGTGCTAGAAAAAAAGTGGGGTTACTTTTGGCGCCCAGTTGGCCGGATCCACCGCCGTGTGTGTTAGGGAAGGGTGTGTTGGGGGGGAGGGGAGGGAGAGGGTCTGAGTTGGTTTGTTTGGCGTGCTGCACGTGTTGCCTACTCCCTAAGTGTATACAGTAACAACTTTGACGTCTCGTAGTGCCGCCATTTGGCGTCGTCAACCCTAGGTTTGTAGCTGGAAATACTTGTTTTGTCAGCCTCTATAAATTCTTACCCGGAAATCTGAATAACCCTGGGTTAAGGATGAACACATAATTTAGAGTAAATATACCATCATTTTTATGGAGAAAGAAATCTAGAAAAACAAATACATTCTTAATACACCTGAACTGAACTCAGACAACGAGCTCCCCTTCACCAGCAAGCTATTCTATCCCGAGAGTGACGTCTTGAGCCATGTGACCACCAATGCAACTAGTCACAATTTATTTAAATCCTTAACGCACAGTACATAAGTTTGATTAAAGTTTCACGTTTCTCTTACGATAAAATTGACTAGTTTTAAAGTCAAATTTCCAATATTAAAATAGTTTTAATTTTTAATGCTTTTGCCATAGTTTACGAAATGTCACGGCATTGGTTAAATTATTATTATTAGCACCGTATCTTACTACCCGTTCGAGTTATACGCACTTACGCTAATGTGTAATGTTAGGGTGATTGTGAGATGAAATGGAGGACCTACAGTTTAACGTGGAATCCGAACCACGATGGAGACCTGGCATTCCTCACATTCACAATATGTCTTGTCAGAGGTGAAGGAAGGGTTTGGTAATCAGATAAATCTTTGCCGGGACCGAGGATTGAACCCTGGCCGCCAGCATAGAAGTCTGACACCTTACCCCTAGACCACCAGGTCACCTGGTTGAAATAAAAGGAGCTGATACTACGTCATGTTATACAGTATATGTTCTTCTTACATGGTTATATTTTAGAGTACCTCGCTTCAGCCTTGAAGCCAACAAAATAATACCCTATTTTGACAAATAAATTTACGTTTAAGAACTATAAATTCTAATTTGTATTTCTCAATGTTTTTATTTTTATCATATCTCAATTATTGTTGTTGATTCTTACCATTACTTAAATGTCAAATTTAAAGAAATGTTCAACTCTTTGAAAGACACACTCATTATATTACTATTCACCCCTTTACGAGCCTTAACCCCACTCTCCATTCTAGCTCAAGAATAAAATAAAGAAACAAAACCTTAAGTTTAAAGAGGAAGTTTAGTTAAAGAAAGAGCTATGTAAACAATAAACTGGGCCAAAATGTAATTGTACCTTGTTGATTTTTAATTAATGAGTCTTTGATTACTTATACATATGTATTTATATGTATATATATATTTATATATACATGTATTTATATGTGTATATATATATATTATACATACAATATATACATATATATTTATATATGTATATATATTTATATATGTATATATAAATATATTTATATATGTATATATATATTTATATATGTATATATATATTTATATATGTATACATTTAAATACATGTTTTGAATTTGTGTGTGTCTTAGAGTGAGCTACATCAACATTGATAAAGTTCGTTCCTAGATTATTTTACCTTTTTTGTTGAAACACGATTGTGGTACCCCTGTCACCGGGATTATATTCATTCAAATAGGCCTACAAACCCACACCGGGGAGTACGCGGACATAGGCCTAGAACTAATCTAGTGTACTTGGCTGCATAGGTAAAGTTTGGAGTTCAAATCCGACCAGAGTGTAGTATACTGAACTGAATTTTAATAAGTAGTTTACCGTTATCGTTATACGTAGATGTGGATACACTTTCTTACGATTATAACTTTCTAATTAGTAACCCAAAAGTTTAAATATCTCCAATAGCTGTTACGGGTGTTAAGATTTGGAGCACGTGTTTGTACCCTTCAACCACCCTGTAGGATGGCAAGCTTGCCTTGCATTGTGCCACTATGGTACAGCTTATAAGATAAGGGCATGTTTAATTATTTTCACGGTAAAAGGTGATCTTGAAGTAAAATTCTCACCTCAATACCAGATGTTGGGTGACCTGGCAGTCTAGGGGTAAGGTGTCGGACTTCTGTGCTAACGGCCGGGGTTCAATCCTCGGTCCTACTAGCACAGATTTATCTAATTACCAAACCTTTCCTTCACCTCTGACAAGACATATTGTGAATGTGGGGAATGCCAGGCCTCCACCGTGGTTCAGATTCCACGTTCAACTGTAGGTCCTCCATTTCATCTCACAATCACCCTACCATTACACATTAGCGTAAGTGCGTATAAACCGAACGGGTAGTAAGACGCGGTGCTAATAATAATAATAATAATAATAATAATAATAATAATAACAATAATACCAGATGTTCGTGGGCTCAGACCAAACCAAGGTCAACGGATTTGTCTTGAGCGATAAAAATCCTTAGCACAACTTTCTTCGGAGGGAAAGTAAAGCCGTCGTCGGTCCCATCATGTCAATTGGAGCTTGTAAAAAGAACCCTGGAAGGTGTTTGAAAATACCTTTACCAGTAAAATTGGTAGACCCTTTTGCGCTCGCTCATAGAAATACATTGTGGAGGGCAATGGGAAACACCACACTTCCTAAACTCCCTTGGTACATGGGATTTCCACCAGATAGAGCAGGCAGCATTAACCAGCCAAAGAGCTAAGTGTGTGCCCAGTTCCAGATGGTTAGAAATCACATCAAACCAACCTTCGGGTGGTTGACTTAAGAAGTATATATATATAATTATTATTATCATTCTGTGTTTGTAACAAGTTTGATTCAGATCCGTTGAGTATTTTTTTATTCCTTAGGTATTAAGGCCAATTTTGTATTTGTTGCAGTTTTAATGATTTATTGGTGAAACCTCAATAAATACTTCTAAGCATACTCTATTTTTGGGGGGAAGCCATTTTGAAAGGCCATATTTTATCCCGGAGTACTACCATATTTTAATAGGATAGAACGCCTTCCAGAACGGACTTCCTTATACCCTTCTGAAAGGCCCTTTATCCTACCAAAATACTACTAGACTGCAGGACTCTGATACGAAATAAGGCCGTCCAGAAAGGGCATCCCACTAAAATCAGGATATAGTTTTTATAGCAATTAAAATGTTATTAAAGTCTCCAATAATGCTTATAGGCCTATTGGAGTAAAAATATGTTTACTAATCTATAGAATACAAGTACCATCCCCTTACGGGGTAGGCAAGAAACCGTGCATACAGCACAAAAACAACCCTGTACTTATTCCATCCTCACTATCTTACCCGCCTCGGTGGCGTAGTTGGCTAACGCGCTTGTCGTGTTGAGCTCGACTGCTGAGGACGGGGAGATCGAGGTTCGAATCTCGGTCGGGTGAACTGGGGGTGGTTTTTCCTAAGTGGTTTTCCACTCTCCCTCCACGCAAATGCTGGTTCACTCCCGCTAATTCAACCTTTCCAATTCCTAATCCATTAGAGTAATTATTACTTAAAGCGTATAGCCCGAACGGGTAGTAAGACGCGGTGCTAAATTTTAAACTCACTATCTTTCTCCACACTTCCCTATCCTTGATTACCTACTCCTTTCGCTACAACAATATCCATACCCCGAGTCATGCATTCTCTTTCATTCTTAAAACTATGTATGTTTCTTTTTTCCTTCTTCATATATTTGCTTCCTCACTCGATCCACACTCATCCTCCCAAAATTTTCAAACCAACTTAACACGTTTCTTTCAAAGTAACCCATTGGAATCCTTTTCGAACCACACTTCTGTAGTACCTTCTCATTACTGACTTCCCATACGAGTTTTTCCCCACAAATTTCTTAGATATATAGTTCCACCAGCGTTCACCTTACTTGTGTGTTTCTCCTGGCAAACCCACGTTTAACATCCACAAAACAATGTTGGCGTTAACACACTTTTATATACTGTCAGCTTTGCCTCTTTCGGATTATTAATACCACTATTTACTGTTTCCATCGAGCAAGAAATAATATTAACTCAAAAAAGGACTTGGGTTTCTTTGACGTACGCTAAAGCGACAAATTTCTACTTTTATAATTAAATCTTTTTCGCTTCAGAGAACTTTTCTCCCAACATCAATGTGTATATTAGCGTCAGAGGGCAAGTATTGAGAAGCAGTTATGAGATAAAGACGAGGAGAGGTTTTTGAAGAGCTCTTTCGAGAGAGTTATTGAATTTAAGTTAACCTAAACATAGGTCGGATATGCCTGAAAATATTGCGCCATGACAGCTTGTATACTCAATGGCGTGTCGTCGTAGGACATTGCTTCTTGCTTATGTTATTACTTCATTGATTTATTGCACAACCCTAACCCTACATTTTTTATTAATTTCAAGGGGATTGTGCTCATTGACTCTTGATATAATATTGTAACGAGATTAGTGTCTTGACAGCTGGACCGGCGCGCTTCTCATTTGTTTACCCTAACTGCGCTCTCTGTTATCTCTCTCTATCTCCTTCCTTGTTTAGCAGGTATGCAGCCAGTCTCACTGCCAGGTGGATTAGAGGGGACTGGTGGGAGTAAAAGGAACACGTCTGGAAGAGTCCGGGTTCATTTTATTCTAACCCAGTATTCTATAAATGGAGGATTACAGGCTCTTAACTGTGTCCCCTATATTATATTATATTATATTATATTATATTATATTATATTATATTATATTATATTATATTATATACACGGTCGGCGATATACACAAGAGCTCCGCCCTGAGTTGTAGATAGTGAATTGAATAGACCGGCACGTCTGGAAGTAGGCTAGTGTGCCCGATAGTGGACTGGTGTGTCCAGCGAATGGGCTAGTGTGCCCGATAGTGGACTGGTGTGTCCAGTGGATGAGCTATTGTGCCAGGGAGGGAGCCAGCGTGTATGGGAGTGGGCTAGTGTGCCCGATAGTGGACTGGTGTGTCCAGCGAATGGGCTAGTGTGCCCGATAGTAGACTGGTGTGTCCAGTGGGTAGGTTAGTGTGCCTGATAGTGGACTGATGTGCCAGTGAATGAGCTTGTGCGCCAGGTAGTGGGCTAGCGTGCCCAGTGTGAGGGCTAACCTAACCAGAAAATGGGTCTACATGCTCAAGAGTGGATAGCGTGTCCAGTTTCGTGCCAGTGTGTCCAGTGTATCCGAGAGTGGGCCAGCGTGTTCAGGAGTGGGCAGCATGCCCAGTTTTTGGGCTAGCGTTCCCATTGAGTTGGATAACGTGACCGCGAATGGGCAGCGTGTCCAGTGAGTGGGTCGGCGAGCCCGGGAGAGGATCAATGCTGTGTGGTGAAATATGTTGATGAACATTTTTTGCACTGCTTATAATATTTTAATGGTTATTTTTTGTGTTATAGCTACAATTAATTTGTTCTTTATTTTATTCTATTTCAAGTGTTCTTATTAGCTTACTAATTTACAGAGTTTGTTACGAATACTTGTATTTAATTTATTGTAATTTAGTGACTTGTTTAACTGTAGCTTTATCCATGTATTGGTTGTTTCATTTTCAATAATCAAAACATTGAATATTTTGTGTGCATTTCCAATATGGTTTGATCATAAAAGAATCCCAGTAGCCTTATAAGAACTAGCGATTCACACGATGACGTGGGAACGGCCCTTGATCCCCAGGTCACACCCACCCGCGTTGGAATATATATATATATATATATATATGTGTGTGTGTGTGTGTGTGTGTATGGTGCCAATTTTTCCCTATGCACTTCGATAAAATGAGCTCAACTGAGGAAGTTTATGTTGAAACCCACATAAAAGATTATATTTATGAAAAGAGTACTAAGAGCTACACATACAGTAGCCCCATGGCTTCTTTGGTGCTGAATAACAGCTCTCAGCTGACTTCTGACAGTCAACATTTAAGTATATACCTAAACTTTGACTGTCAGAAGTGACAGCTGCTAAACACATGTTTTTGCAGATCATGTGGCTTGGCGTAGGGATACATAATTTGGTCTGGTAACTTCTCAAAGCTCTCAGCTCTCAGCTGTGAGCTGTCAGTCAGCACCAAAGAAGTCATGGGGCTACTGTACATGGCATCAATTGAATTTTATCTTGAGGTCGAAAAACTTTTTTTTCAAACTTGACCTATACAGTCGTCCGTTGGTATATACGGTGTATCTATGTATTGTAACACTATACAGGCTACAAATTACAAAAAATAGAGCCCAATATTTACTGGCTTGGTCCATTATCAATATAAACTCTCTTGAAATTCATCCCAATTTGATAGTATGAATTAGAATTTTCCTTCGAAAATGTAGTTCTAGATTTTAAAAAAAAGTAACAAAATGGGTATGTGTATATTTGATTTTTACAAGTATCTTTATAATTTATAAGCAGCTCTTATCTGTATTCAAACGGTCTTAGGCGTCAGTTTCGCAAAAGGCTGAATTGGCAGTACTGAGGGTGTTTAATTTTTAATATCAGAAAAAAACAACCTCTAATGTATCTGATCAAGATTCAAACCTCGACTTCCTCATCACCGTCAATCCTGTCCAGTTGTCACCCTAATATTTTTTTTATAAAGAACATACAACTCCTCCAACAAATCCATGGCGTTATCTCGCAGTAAAGGCATACCGACTGAGCAACTACCCTCTGTTGGTGATAATAGTGCCAACTTTTGTAGATAGAAGGTGTCATGTGGTGAGCACCACGAACTCCTTGGCCGTTAATCTTATTTTTTTAGACCATAGCCACTATTTTTAAATTAAATTAGCTCCTCATTGGTCCTCACAAGGCTGAGTTGACCCCGTTTCTGACCCTCTACTTCACAGGAAATCTGGAATCACCGGGGTTCAAACCCGAAACGTCTGGATCTTTCGCCATTAACTCTGCTGGCTAAGCCGCAGAAGCGGTCATACAACTCTTCCACGCTATTATTTATTTACGTTTTTTCCATTTATAATCTCAGAGGACGTTTTTAATGTGTGTAGCGGTACAACCTCTATGTTGTAAGCCTGATCTTAAAATTTAGTCCACGGATTCAACATCTTGGATGAACCATATTTTAATAGCACTTAAAATGTTTTTAAGCTTTTACTCAACTTATTTAGGATCATGAAAGAGGGAGGATGAATGCGCTGCTCCACCTATCCCCTCCCCTTTTTATTTCTTAACTCCTCACTGATCAAGTCGATTGCAATTTTGACAAAAAAACTGCGTGATCTGTCAAACCTATTATTTTTTCTATCACCGTGTCTTACTAACCGTTCTGGTTATACGCTTATGTACTAACTATACGCTTATAGTTTTAAGGATTATAATGGTTGTATTTAGAGAAAGTGTGCATGCATTTGCGTGGAGAAGGAGTGGCAAACCATTTGGTAAAAACTACTCTCTCAGTACACTCGACCGAGATTCGAATCTCAATCTCCCTGTCATAGGTAGTGTAGTCTACTGTGGGAGTGACAAGTTAGACCATGTGGCCACCGAAGTGGGGGACAGACTATCCACAAATTAGAATATTATTATTATATTAGACACCTCATGGAGTCGAACTAGCTCCCCTTGACAAAGAAGTCAGCCATTGTGGTACAGGATTGAAAGATATTTATTAGCGGAATGTTGGTATAGTCTCGCATCTTGTGTGATCTTTCCATCGCCGACCGTGGAAAAACTTGCGCATTGTCACAATCCTGGTGGGAAAAAAATCTCGTAACATAATAAACAATGAAGATACGTCATAAGGAAAACAATGACATATTTAATTTATTACATGTTATGCAACTATGTTTTCACAACGCTTTTGAAAATACGGTGTTTCTTTAGTTCTACCAGTATTACAGCCTACAGGATGAGAAAGAGTAACGTTCTAGGAAATGTGTCAGAATTCGCCTGGAAATACGATGGAAAACTACTATTTATAAAAACGCTTCAATCGCACCAAATTGGGGCTGAAACCCATAAAAATCCAGGATTGACCACCACTACTCCAACCACGTCATCGATTGTGTTGTATCTATTTACTAGTTCTATGATTGTTCTCTAATTTACATTGGAAGAACATATTACATCATCACACGACTCACAAACTAACTACTCCAGAACTGACCGCTTCGGTGGCCACGTGATCTAAGGCGTCATTCTCTCAACAGATTGGACTGCCGATGACGAGGAGATTAGGATTCGAATCCATGTTTAATGTACTGGAAGGTGTATTTTCTTAAATGGTTTTCCACCGACTCTCTCTCACACACACACTCCATCAACGCAAATTCAGGCACACTTCCTCTAAATTCAACCCTTCTTTTCCCTAACACAGTGTAATTAATACATGTGCGTATAGCTCGAACGGGTAGTATGATGCGGAGTTAAAAAAAACTCTGGAAAAACACAACATCCCTTTTTCCGGCAGCCATTTTACATCACTAGGAAAGAAGAAACATCAATTTCATCAATTAAATATTTTTTTCGATCGTGTCAAGAATTTATCCAGGGACCCTTTGCTCATTTAGGCAACCTTAATGGGCCAAGGTGTTGGACGATGGTGTTTTTGAATTATATGAATAACATCTGAGTGTTGATTCCGTGAGGGAAAGTGAAAGTCGTTAAAATTTAATCAACGACCAGCCACAATAACTTAATTAGTTTTTGAGATTGTACGATTAACTAGGTCAGTGTCTCGCACCTGTGATCCTGAGGCATAAGGCGTCAATCTTTTGATAGTTTAGATCAGGCCTTCTTAAACTTTGGGTCGCGACCCCATATGGGGTCACGTAACTGAAAATGGGGACTGTGAAAATGTTGGCAACAGTAAAAGGTTTTTGAACGCACAAAGACCAAAAATTAATTCAAAACCAAACGCGTAATGAATTCAAGTTTTCTAGCAGCGATCGCCCGTGTTGCATCTCACGACTTCCCTTCAGCCTTGGTTCTGGACACACAACCAATTGTAACATATTTATGTTAAAAGATATAGTTGAAAGTTTTACTAAAACAGTTAATATAGGGACGAATAGGGTGGAAAATGTTTCTTTATCAATGTTTACAGCTCCTGATGATTTTATAATTGAAAATAACCTCCCCAAAGATTTAATTGTAAGAGTTATAATTGATCATCTGAAGTGCTTGGAGACACAATTTCAGAAATACTTCTAAAAAACTAAATTGGGTTCATAAACCTTACGCAATTGAAATAAAAAAAACCTTAGTCATCTGTCATTAAAAGTTCAAGAAGAATTTGCTGAGTTATCAAACGACTCAGGTTAAAAACTTGAGTTTCCTAAAAAAATCGTTAAATCAATTTTGGCTTTGGATTAGGACATAATCTCCAACAATTTCTGAAATGGTCTTAAACATAGGCTACTGCTGCCATTTTTTACTACGTATCTATGCGAGCGACCTTCTCAGCATTGACGATTATAAAATCAAATATCGACCAACTCTTAAAAATGTTGAAGATGTTCTACGTCCTGCAGTATCAAATATTCAGCCAATACTTAATTCTTATGTAAAAATAAACAAGCATATCCATCACATTACTATGCAAATTTGCTTTCGTCTTTAACAAATGGTAAAATATTAATATGTATACCAAAGAATTGTTTTTAAAAAATTATAATTTATTATCAGTAAAGTTTGATTTGCATGAGTATACCTATTTTATATACCTATACACGCGGGGTCGCATAAAACTTTCCGTGGCGAAAAAGGGCCGATAGTGGAAAAAGTTTAAGAAGCCCTTGCTCTAGATTGCTGGGGACGTAGGGTTTGATGTTCAAATCTTGGCAGGTTAATTGGGGTGGTTTTTCAAACTCGATATATTATTATGATTCTCCCATCTTCTCTCCACGATAATGAGAGTTAATTTCTGTTGAGGTGGCCCTATTATCCTATTACCAACTCCTCATATTAATTTTTTAATAAAATTGGGTTAGTCGAAAAAATAAAATCATAATGTTATTGTAAATATTTTCTTTTTTAGCACCACGTTTTACTACCTATATACTACATATATGTACTTCTACGCTAAGGTTGAATTTTGAGAAAGTGTACCCACATTTGTGTGGAGGGAGAGTGAAAAACCCTTAAGGTAAAACCGCCGTTAGTAGTCTAATCTAGGCTTAAAACTCAAATCTCCCTGTCTCCTGAATTATAGTTTATTATCAGTGTGCCTCCTTAGACCAGTGGTTATAAACTTACGGTCCGTGGGCCAGACACATCCCGCTACCTAATTCTATCTGTCCCGCAAATAATTTAGCAAACAAACAATAATTGTCTTCATAAAAATAGACTCTTAACTATTTATTAAAGGAGAAATTTAAAGTTGAAATTACTTTCTTGATATTTTTATTTTAAACCAACCCACCAAATTATTTTTCAAACCCATACCACCAGCGATATCAAAAAAGGTTGCTGACCCTTTCACCGGTTCAACCACAAAAGCGGATTATTGAAAAGCTGCATTACATTAGATTATTTTAGAGCATTGCTTCCCAAACTGTGGTACACGGACCCCCAACGGTTCGTGATATGCCACTGATTTGTATTGATACTTATATTATTTTATAATATCTAGTATGATAAACAAATTATCACACAATAAGACTTGATGGCATATGGACTTTTATAAGTCCTACTTTCCCTCTATCACGGATTGACCTAGTTCAACATAAAAGCTTTATCTAATAAAGTCATTGAATGTTAGTACCCGTTCTGATTATAAGCAAACATTAACTACGCTGAAGGAGAAGGAATGAGGAATGTAGAATTTTAGAGGAAACGTACCAAAATTTGCTAATTGTAAAAGGGGAGAACAATTCAGAGGAAGAAAAACACCTTTAATACACTTGACCTGGATTCGAGCCCCCGACATCTCACTCATCCAGTCTTGCGAGACTGACTCGTTATATCATGCGTCCACCGATGCGGGTTAAAGATTTACTAACATTTTTAATGGCAATGATCAAGTATTTATTTATTTTTTAACTATATTTTTAAGGAGCTAGAAGGGGATCATTAACTAAGACATTGCCCCAAAAGAGGTACGCAACTGGTGAGATTTTGAGAAACACTTATTATAGTACTCATGCTGCCTTTTATTCGATTATTTAACTTGTACTTCTCAGCACACAGATTAAATCAGCACGTGGCCTGCGAAATAATTTAAGGTGGGGATGTAGGGAAAGTGAAAAAAAGGTAAGCGCTTTTGCAGGTTTTATATCCAAATATCTTGGTCCAAAGAAATCAAACGTATTTCTAGTACAAACATAGAGTTTAATTTTCATCACACGGTGATATCAACAGTTGTTGAATATCTGTCAAGGATGTCCTGGAACTTAATGACAACTTCTTCTCTTCATTTAAAAAGTTTTTCATCTAATGACGCTATTCTCATAACAGATATTCATCAACTGTTGATATCATCACGTGAAGAAATTTAAACTATGTTTGTACTGAAACAAAAATTTTTGTCAAAAAAACCCCTGCAATAACACTGTATTTTTCTCGAGTCCCTTACACTTTGATCCCAATGCCTGCTACTAGAAACACAAACCGGGCACATAACTATCGGTCAGATCGGGGTTTGAATCCCTGCAGGGTGTACCGAGGGTTTAATTTTCCTAAACTGTTTTCCACTTTTCCCTCGGTGTAGATGTGGGTACACCTCCTCTAAATTCAACCTTCCTCATCCTTGACGCATTAGTGAATTTAGTGCAGATGCGAAAAACCCAAAAAGGTAATAAGACGGTGTTATTAAAAAAAAAGCTATTCACTAATTGGATAACAGGTCCAGCCTACACATATAGTAAGCATATTCGATAGCCTCCTTCAGAATCGAACCAAACTCCCTGAGACTTATCACCAACCTCTATAACCATGAGGATTGACACGTCCCTTAGAAATGCAACCTAACAGTCGTAAATATGACTAACCACGCGTTCACTCAGCTACCCGCAGCTTGTAAAAGGCGCTACCGGAAGTAGGGCTTGCAAGAAAGCGACGTAACAGGAAGTCACACGGCCCTGCATCTGTGTGTCAACTTGACTATGTATGATGCTTTGCCTGTTGCATCCATGGATTAGAGAGAAAAGGATTACTCTTATATAATCCTTTGCTTGTCGCATTCTTGTATAAAAGATAAGAGGATTGAATACTCTATATGAAGTTTTGCTTGTCGCATTCATGGATGAAAGATAAGAGGATTTATTACCATATATGATGTTTTGCTTATTGCATTCATGGATGAAAGATAAGAGGATTGAGTACACTATATTATGTTTTGCTTATTGCATTCATGGATGAAAGATAAGAGGATTGAGTACACTATATTATGTTTTGCTTATTGCATTCATGGATGAAAGATAAGAGGATTGAGTACACTATATTATGTTTTGCTTATTGCATTCATGGATGAAAGATAAGAGGATTGAATACTCTATATGAAGTTTTGCTTGTCGCATTCATGGATGAAAGATAAGAGGATTTATTATTATATATGATGTTTTGCTTGTGGCATTCATGGATGAAAGATAAGAGGATTGAGTACTCTATATTATGTTTTGCTTATTGCATTCATGGATGAAAGATAAGAGGATTTATTACTAGATATGATGTTTTGCTTGTGGCATTCATGGATGAAAGATAAGAGGATTGGATTGAGTACTCTATATTATGTTTTGCTTGTGGCATTCATTGATGAAAGATAGGATTGGATTGAGTACTCTATATGATGTTTTGCTTATTGCATTCATGGATGAAAGATAAGAGGAACTATTACCCTATATGATGTTTTGCTTGTGGCATTCATGGATGAAAGAGAAGAGGATTACTCTATATGGACTTGATCCATTAATAAATTAATTATAATAATACTATTCAAAATCAATGGTTCTCAAACATTTTGAATGGCGTACCACTACCCCCCCCCCC
>CABFVX010000315.1:109478-134948 GCA_902151425.1 Timema shepardi
CCCCCCCCGGTCAAAAAGTCCCGTAATTTGGAGTACCAGCGAGCTAATGCTGAATATGTACTATTTTGGTATATTTTTATTTGTGTCTAGAGATATAATAACACAGACTACGTGGTTGTATGAACTTGAATCAATCTTGCCACCCCCTCAATAACTTTTACTTTTGGTTAGACTTTGTACGAATATATTTATAATAAGATCTGATTAGGTTTTTTTTACGACGTTAATTTGCTTTTTTTTTCTTCTTTTTCTTCTTCTTCAAACATCATAACACCGGGAATAATAATTATTGCACCTACCACAGTTTGGGAGACGCTGCTCTGTATTATGATGCTTTGCTTACCACTTCCACGGATTAAAGATAGAGAGTATTAGGCCTACTCTATATGATGCTTTGCTTGTTGCAGCACTGGATGAAAGGGCATAGCTTTACTCGTGTTCTATAACGTTACTAAGAATTAAACATTCTCGCGTCTTGTTTTACTACCCATCCAGGCTACACCCATTTAATTACACCAATTTACTATGGATTCATAAGATATAATTCAAAGGAAATGCACCCACAATTTCGGGGAGGAAGAGAAGAGGATGGTTCAGGGAAAACCGCCCTGAGGACACCTAACCAGGATTCACTCCCTGACCTCCTTTACCACTAAACCAGACTAGAAGACCTAGGAATTTAGTCCACGCCCACCAGTGCGGGTAGGAAATAATTGTTAGCAGACCAATGATTGCCTTGTACTGAACAAATAGATGGATCAACTTGGGAAGAACCTTATCAGACAGTTCAATAAGTTACTTTATCTACTTTCATGTGACTGTACACCAATTTGTGTTTACTTCAGCTGTTTCCTCCTTTTTTTCAGATGATATAAATGTTGACAGATATAAAATAAAGTGTTCTCTTTTTTTTTATCAATATTGGCTTACTATTTTATTTTACATCTATTCTAATAGTTTTTAATAGCAATAGGTGAACCTATTATAACCTCTTGATGTTCTTGAATAGCACACTCTTTTATAATACCATGTAAACCTTTTTAAAACGTTAGTAGGGAATATATAAAAGATTTAATGAGATCGTTGCTTATCACTAATATGTACAAAAGTCAACCTAGGTGGTATTAAGGTTAAGTGCTCACTTCAGGAATCGATGTTCATAGGTTCAAACCATGCCGAGGTCGACGGATTTTTCTTGTGCGATAAAAACCCGCAACACAACTTCTTCAGTGTAGGGGGCCTTCGGTCCTATGTCGAGTGTGGCTTGTAAAAGAACCATAGAAAATATGGTATAAATAATCAATAAAAGCGCACTTAATAGATCATATCATACATATTACTCTTACTGGCGCATCATTGTTTGCTCGTCACCTTAGATAAGAGAGATTAAAGGCATCAACTCAAATTTAGTTGGACTTTCACCCCCAAGATTGTGTATTTTCTGCGCAAGAGCATATTTTCTACCACACAGGTTACTCTAGACTAGACTATTGTCTAGTTTTTTGTTCGTGCCCTTAGATAAAAGAAATGAAAGCTTCTATAAAATACAATGGAGTTAGACTTGTACCCCCAAGATGGCGTATTTACTGCACAAGAGAATACTATGTACCACATGGGCTACTATAGATTAGTGTATAGTTGTCTGCTTGTTCTCTCATATAAGATGAATGAAAGATTAATCTACAATGGAGTTGGACTTTTACCCCCAAGATGGCGTATGTGCTGCACAAGAACATAGTTTGTTTCACACATGTTATTTTATACTTGTATGTATTCTAGTCGTTTGCTCGTCACCGAAATTTGCGTTGCTACCTCTTTTCCTTCTTCACTGATAGACGTTCACTGTTAGGTCGTCGAAAGAGAAAGTAGGAAACAAACACTTTCGTGCCCCCTCGAATTAAGATGTGATACTCTAAACACAGCGTGATTATAGTGTACCGGAGTTATTCGCCTGAACCAGTTTCCACGGTGAAGAACAGGTAAGTTGTTGACATCATACCGGTAGGATTCTACGAGCGGTTCTTACGCCTGATTATAACTCTAAACTACAATTCATTTTTTACAGATATGACTATTATTAGCCGCTGATGGTCATTATTGGGATTGGAGCATAAAATAAACTATGCAAAGTACTTTTTCTCAAAATTTTCATATTTATATTTTATTTTTTTAAAGTACTGAAGATTTTTGAGATTATCGGTTCATATTAATAAGGTAGCGTCCTAGAGTAAACTAATTTTAAAATATAAAGTTATAAATTAGACAAGTATTTTTTAAATTTAAAAAAAATTGATTTAAAAATAGCGTCGTGTCATACTTTAACAATGCTTAGACAATCCAGCACCATAAGATGATTTGTCTGTGTCCTCATCTTCATTATAAACTTCCTCCAGTTTCTTCTTAGCACTTTCACTGCGTAGTTTGGTTTTTTTTACAATATTTGCTCACCACTTTGCATACGCGTTTTGTCGTAAAGTCATAGCCGATACAGTGTTTTGGCTTACAAGAATCTCAAGCTTTTTTTAAAACATGGCATCTTGTGATATTCGCTTTAATAAAGGATAATATGGCATCATAAAGCCCAAATTACAGGGTTTTAAGTCCAACGAAAAAAAGGTTTTGGCTAACAGAGACTAAATACCCCGTTCACGGACTCATTTGGGTTCAGGCTTATGCCGTGTTGTTAGTCTGCAAACCAGATCTTTGAAAATTTGCTTTATTTCTCTCATAGTTGCCACTGGAATATGCAAGTGTTCGTCGTGGTTGTATGGTTGTGTTTAGCCACTTCTTCTTGGTACTTACACACACCCTCTTCCCCCTTTTCGCAAAGACCGTGTTGGTTATATTTATTTGTTGATATCAAGTGAAAAATATTCATCCAAAACGAATTTCTTCATGTTCACAGGTTTCCTGAGTTTCTAACTGCAAAGCCATAATATTGATGAAAAGCGAATATCCTATCATCCATGAGGCGATTTATTCCAATTGTCTTTCCATCATCAAGAACTTTCTTCCCTTTATTTAATTTTATTTTGCGAAGACGAGTTCCCATACGCTTTAACACGTGGCCTACACATTCCATTTTTTCGATTTTGAAATCGTCTCCATATGCCCGATCTTCTACCACTCTGCTGAAGGCCCTGAAATCCCTATCCTCCAAGTAATATTTATATTTTACATAATTACACAAAGGCACAGATCTTCTAAAAATGTCTTTATCTCCCTATACTTTCATTGCTCCACTGGACCCACTAAAATTGGCTGTACAACTTTCTCCGTGGACACCCTTTTGTTCTTATTTACTTGAACAGTAATATGTAAAGAATATAAATATCAAATGTATAAGCAAATTTATATGAACGAAATTATACATTTTAGTAACAGCACATAACCTCACAAAGGATGACAGTATAATTTTTGTTTGTACAAACAAATGGGAGGGAATATAAATGTATTCCTAAAACAATAAGAATGCCAACCTGTAAAAATTGCATACTTATAAAATAGTTACATGGTATAAAATTTTGTAAATAGCTAAGTGAATATATAAATGTGATATTAGATAAGGAAGCAAAGTAAAAGTGAGTGTTAAACTACGTTACGCGCCACGTGTCATTGTATAATTAAAAGTGGTATATATTTTCTTTTATTTGTCGGGCTTTTAAAATTAATATCTTAGTTTAAAGTTAAAACGTTGTAGAAAATTAAATAATAATAAAAGTAATTGATTTTTTTTCTATTTTTTTTCGCAATATCAACCTACTAAACCCCCTCAGCCATAAGCTTAGAACAATATTTTTCCTTTAACTTCTTTCACTCATTTTTTTGGTGCATTTGACCTCTCCTTTTATAAGAAGAGCGCACGAAAGCGTTGTAGCTTCCTTCCCTTTCAAAAAACTAATAAGACTTTATTTACTTAGCGGATTTTCCATATAGCTAGGAAATAAAAATTATAAATTTTTAATTTCTTTTTAACTCGTACAATGTCACAAATGTTAATTTTTATCGTAAAGTAGTTTTTACTTTCAACAAAATCTTTTTTTTTACGTAGATACTTTGGGCTATTTGGGCTTAAAAAATTGTTAGCGCCATGCCCTACTGCCCGTTCGGGGTATACGCTTATGAATTAATTACACTAATGTTTTAGGCATTGAGAAGGTTTAATTTAGAGAAAATGCACCATCACTTGCTTGGAGGAATAGTGGTAAACCATTTAGGCAAAATTATCCTCAGTGCACCCAAGTCTAACATGATATTAGCGCGTTAGTCACCATGCGGCCTCCGAAGCGGGTGTTTACTAATAAAAAATAGCTTATATCAATTGTCCTGAAAGCCCTTAGAGATAGTGGGATTGTGGTAAAAAGGGCCTTTTGGAATTTTATTTTGTTGTGGTCTACATTGTTAACATTTTACTACATTAAAAGTGTTATTTAATATGTATTGATTATATACAATCTTAGTCATAAATCCAGGTAATAAACTATCCAAGTTGTAGTAAGGGTATGAGACAGATATTTATTTACACGCAGTTAGCTTGAAGTTGTTGACACCAAATGGCAGCGCTACGAGACATCAAAGTTGACACTGTATGTACCTGGGGGTTAGGCAACTCATCGATCTTCTGCACATAGCAAGTGGAGTGTAAATTATGACTAGTAACAGGTATTTAATGGCCTGACAGCAGGTACGGATAAGGGGATGCCTGTGTTGGAACTCATGGTGTGCTGTGTGTGTTGCCTATCTCCCAAGTGCACACAGCGCAAACTTTTACGTCTCATAGCGCCTTCATTTAGCGTCACCGCTCCTATTTAAATTACGTAGAAACCCTTGTTTTTCACAATCTTTATAATTTTTATCTGGAGATCTTAATAAGTTTTGATACCTAAAAGTGACAGCTGAAGATCAAATGACTTGACGTATGAATATATTAAAGTGGTTTTAGTAAGTGGTTGTTATATATGCATCTTCCTATCAAAAACTTACTATAAAAATAGGTTAGTTGAAGTAAATGTATCTTTAGAACAGTAGATCCAAACTTGAAAGGCGTGAAGTATTTCTAGGAGGGGAAGAGAGGTGGACCAATTCTTAAATAATGTTAAAAATAATTGGCTAAGAATTGAAGACTTTTTCAAATTAATGAAGATATTTCTTTCTTGCGGTATTGGCAACACTCCTAAAGAGTTGTTAAGAAACTAGGCGGCGACCAATTAGAAAGTAAGACGTTCATGCGCATGCGCGTGTTTATTTTCAAGCTTGAAAGCTTTGTATTCGCCCCCCAATTCTCCACTCTAAGCTCCTCCTTACCTCCTTAGCTACCTTGTGTCCACATGCAATACCACTGAATTTTCAACGCTTTCATAAAAACTAAACCGGGTTGTCAACTCAGCGTGGGAAGCGGTTTGCAGTGTCTTCTGTCCACCATGAAACCCAATATTCAAGAAATTATTAAAACAAAGCAGTGCCAACCATCACACTAATTTTCAGTGGTTTTTTTCCCTACAAATTTGATGCCAGTGTTACATTGATTTTTGTATAAGATAAAGAAGTGACTAGAAAGCATTTTTTAAATATTCTTTATAACTATCCCCAAAAATAGGGGATGGGAGACTTGGGAATTTTATGATCTACCTAGGGGGGCGTAAAACCACTGCATAAGAGTAAGAAACATTAGTTAATATATATATATATATATATATATTAAATTTTAAATCAACGTTGTGCAGATAGAAACAGTAAGATTAAAGCGTAATATTTGTGTGTATGGATAATCGTAAGAAGGGCATATGAGAAATAGATCAAAAAGAGGTCTTGTATGGTGAACTTTTTATTACGAATATTTCATAGTTAGAGGGCGAATAATTCAGAAAACAAAGGTTTGGGAAGGGGGAGACAGGTTAGTCACAATACTGGATAAACTGTGACTTGAGCTGCAGCCCGCGTATTGCCTACTATAACTCCACCAAAAAAAAAAGGCAACACCCGTGGTGAACTTTCGAGGCTAGCTTAGGTAGATTATTTCTTTTACTAGTTCATTAAAAGGGAATAAATGTATTAAGTAAATAAAGTATGTCATATGAATACTACATACCAAGGTTGTGTTTGAGAAAGAGGATAAATTATATATTTAGATCACTATAGAAATAGCATTTTAAAAGATACAAAAAATAAAATATAAGATCCAGTAGCCAGAGGGCACATGCACAAAAGCATCACCCTCGTCTAATCTGGTTAAACGGTGACAAAAGTTCAGGGCTCAAACCGTATTAGTGTTTTTAACTAGATGATTTCCAGTTACTCTTCCTTGAAAATGCGGGTACATTTCATTTAAATCCTTAATCCCTACACCTTCGGTAGTGAATGTGAATATTTCAGTTGGATATTCAGATTGTGCTGAACATACACAAGATAACTCAGCATCAACACAAGTTCACTTTATTTATCTAATAGTGGTAGACTTTAGACCACTTCTGTAGTCTAGTGGTCAGAGCTCCTGCCTACAGATTCATATATCTCGGGCTCGATCCCCAGCACTTCCATTTTTTTTTTGTATGGAACGGGGTCAACTCATACTCGTGAGGACAAATGACGAGCTAATTGAACTTAAAATATTGGCACTGGAATAGAAAACTGAGATTAACGGCTAGAGGGATTGTTGTGCTGACCAAATGATACCTTCTATTAGCATAAGTTTGCACTATCTTCACCAACAGATGGCGGCCACCTAGTCGGTGTGGTTCAGTTGTAGTTTAACACCACGGAGAGCTGGCTCTTCTAATGGTGGTTTGAGTATCGATAATAACCGCCTCTTTTTACACTCCAATTTTAATTTTTTTAAAAACCTTATTTGATAGTGTAAAAGCTTCTGGATCTACTTTCACAAATTCATAGTTCATATAACTGGTCATGTGATCTGTAGTTGTCACTTTTGATAGATATTATCAATGTGTACCTATAAAATAACACAAATAGTACAATACATTTAATTTAGGGATGACTCACTTCAGTGGCCACATAGTCTACGGCGTCACTCCACGGTAGACTACAGTGCCGATGACGGGGAGATCGAGGTTTGAATCTCAATTGGGTGTACTGAGGGTGTTTTTTTACAAAATGGCTTTCCACTCTCCCTCCATACAAATGTAAATACACTTCCTATGAAAAAGAAACATTCCTAATCTCTAAAACTATTAGCGTACCTAGTAGACTACATAAGCGTATGACCCGAACGGGTAGTAATACGCAGGACTAAACAAAATAGTAATGAGCTCCTCGGGTTCTTTAATACTTCAAATTCTTCAGAATATTCTAGATAGGAAATATATTGAAATTTGATTTATATCTCTAACACTACTTATTTATTGGTTGGTGTTATAGCCACGACATAATCATTAGCAACCAGACCCTTAATTTAATATTTGTTTCAATGTTTGACTCTGATAATGAACGCAATAAAGATTTGACAAACCAAGAATATTTACACTTTTCTATTATTCTATTATATTTATATATCCTTTATCTTATAATTGTTCACAAGATTCGAATTTCAATTCGGGATTCGGGAATTGGAGTCAAAATGAAGACTCGTGTTTGTAAAGTAGTATATTCAGCCCATCTTATCATATATAATATTCTTAAAGATGGGCTGAATATACTACTTTACAAACATGAGTCTTCATTTTGACTCCAACTCCCTATTCTATTTCTATCTTGAAGTATTTCTATATAGTCCAACCCATTACATCAAATTCCTATCTTGAACTTGTTCTATACAGTCCAATCCATGACATTCTATTTCTATTTTGAACTAGCTCTATACAGTCCAACTCATTACACACCTATCCCTATCTTGAGCTAGTTCTATACAGTCCAACTCATTACACCCTATCCCTATCTTGAGCTAGTTCTATACAGTCCACCTCATAACACCTTATCCTTACCTTGAGCTAGTTCTACCCAGTCCACCTCATTACACCTTCTATCTTTAACGCATATTCTAGTGCTATCCTCCCACCCAGGCGCGAATCTAGATCACTTTCACAGGGGGGTCATAATTATTAATAAAATAGTTACTCACGATGTTAGATTTTGATTAAAGCCATTAGTAGTGTCTCATTCATATTTTATCTTATGTATGTTTTAAACCGTGGCCATCCTCCCAAATTTTTTTAAATCAGATAGTTTTATAAACTATTTTTAGTGGCTTTCCTTCGACAATTTTTTGAAAAAAAATTTCGCCCGATAAGCTATGAGAAGTGTTCGCCTTGTTTTAAAAGAAAAAATTATAAGTCATTTAAAGTGTTCCTAACTGAGAAATTTTTGGAATTTGAATGCGCCTCAAAGCTATTTATAGTGATCCTCGCCTTATTTTTTAACGATGATACCTCTAGAAGATAATCTTTGAATTGGTCTTTCACTGACAAAGATTTTAAAATTAAATTATTTCATAAACTAGACTATTTGGGGTGGTCCTCACCTAAAAATTCTTTAATATGTCATGCATCTAGGAGCTATTTGTAATTGTCTTCTCCTAGACATTTTTTTTAAAATTTGGATTACCTTAGAAGCTATTTAGAGCTTTGTCCCCTTGACATTTTCAGCCAGCTAAACGCCTTTAGTCCAGAGTTATTTGTAGTGGTCCTCTCCGGCAAATTTTCGACAGTAGAATGCATCTAGAAGTAATTTGGAGTTTAATTTAAGGTCATATTTCAGCTTCATATTCGATAACATCAGAGGATTTGAAATATATATGGGGGTAAGGGAGATTTATTCCAGGGAGGGGCAAATTATTTTCATTCATACATGAAAACTAATATTTTTTCTACACTTGCGTGAGTAATATCGAACATTGAATAAACGTGAATGAATAACGTATTTGTGGACCCGGCCTAAGAGGTGTCTCTTCGTGAAAAGATAAAAATAAAAAATTGATAATTTATCTGTGCTATATTTTCTTTCTAAAACTTAAACTTTTATTTTGTATTAATTTTCTAACTTTCACAGGGGGGTCAACTGACTCTTTGACCACCCCACCCCCTGTCCCTAATCCACGCCTTCAAGTCCCATCTGCGTCTAGGTCTTCCTAATGGTCTCTTCCCATTGGTTTGCCAGTCAGTACCCTGAACAAGGTTCTAGATTCTACCACTCTCGCTGTATGTCCTGCCCACCCTAATCTGTGAGACTTTATTATCCTAACATTGTATTGTGATAATAACAGGGTATGTAACTCATAATTATGTAACCTCCCTCCCTCCCTAGTATATCATCCCTTTTCTTGGACCAAATTTCTTCATAACCACCTTGTTTCTCTAACACTCTAAAGTTCTTGTGTAAGGTTAGAGACCATGTTTCACAACTATAGAGAACAACCTGGAAAACTATCGTTTTGATAATGTTATTGTTCAAACTAGTCTAAAAATATTATTTCCACTTAAGTCTTACTGTAATGGCGGCGAGTACAGAATACTTACTGACGGAAGAGTGGTATCGACAAGGCGGCCGCGCGACACACTGTCATGTGTGACCCAGTCCACACGTGTCTACACACGTGGAGGTATATTTAGATCACCCGTGTCTGTTTCCCGATGTGTTGTATTTACACTAGACGTACGTTATGTGTGTTTGTGGACGTCTGGGTTTCCACTGAAACTCGCATCGAGACAGTAAACACAGTCCCATAATGTTTGGCCAACTAGATGGGGCTTTCTGAAACTAATAGTTATAATTAGGGAACTTTATGTGGGTTGGAAGGTAAACCGAGTTTAGGTCCTTATGTCTGCACTAATTATTAGCTGTGGCCAGATTTTAATGACATATCGTCACCCGAAAGTGCAAATGTTCTATGTCCAATTTTTCACTTTTCTGTAAAAGAGCATTAGAGTTTGACCTTTTGTATAAAACCAATGCTATCAGATGACAACTCGAGTTTGTATCTTCTTAAGTAATTACATAGTAGTCTCAATTTCACCGCAGGTGAATCATATGCAATCTAAATAAAGGTAGACACCACATATCTCAAATTTAACAATTTTGGAGATAGAACACTTGCATTCTCAGGTGACAATATCTTTTCTTTATTTTTGTACTACACAGACACTGCTCATATGTACATAAACTAATCATAGTCGAATTCGAAGGATATTCTCTACTATTTACTTGCAAAGTAAATGAGATAATCGGAGTTAAAATGTGCAAAGTAAACTTCTGGGTGCACTATTGTATTACTATAGTGAGTTAAAAACAAAGATACACTAATGTGTATGGTGAATTAACTGTCAAGGAAAAATACATTACTATAAGGAGTCACAATTCAAGAAGATAAAATTGAATACAGTGAGTCACAGCTCAGGAACACATGAATACCTAAAGAGTCACAATTCAGGAAGACACGAATACCTAAAGAGAGTCACAATTTGGAAAGACACGAATTGCTATATAAAATAACAATTTAGAAAGGTACGGATGTCTATGGAGAATCACAATCTAGAAAGACACGAATGGCTATAAAAATTAACAATTCAGAAATACACAAATAGTTATTTAAAAAATAACAATTCAGAAAGATACGAATGGCCTTAGTGAGTCACAATTTAGGTTGCAGCGAATGGCATTAGTGAGTCAAAATTAAGGAAGATACAAATGGTTTTATCAAGTCACAATTTAGGGGTAATCGAATGGCATTAGCAAGTCACAATTTAGGGAGATACGAATGGCTTTAGCAAGTCACAATTCAGGAAGATACAAATGGCTTTAGCAAGTCACAATTCAGGAAGATACGAATGGCTTTAGCAAGTCCCAATTCAGGAAGATACGAATGGCTTTAGCAAGTCACAATTCAGGAAGATACGAATGGCTTTAGCAAGTCACAATTCAGGAAGATACGAACGGCTGAGGCGAGTCACATTTCAGGAAGATACGAATGGCTAGCGAGTGAGATAGGGGTAAGGAAGGTGGAAATGAGATAAAACGTACACGCATTTGCATGGAAAGCGAAGGAAACTATAAAAGAAAAATCTCCATCAAAATACCCGACTGGGATTTTAACTCTGGTCTCTCCGTCAATCCAGTACGTTGCTATGCAACAATTGGAGCAAATATTTCCGTTCTGCTATTTAGTTTCACCCGAGCGTGTGATTCCAGTCTCAAATCGGACAGTAATCAAATAAAAACAAATTGTCACAGTTTGTCACTTTGTTTATTCGCGCCGTCATGTCTAGAGGGCCCATTCCATTCCTAGGCTGAAATTCCATTAAATAGCCCGGTGTGGTTGGCCAGGGAAGGTGAAGAAGAGAGGTTTAAATACCTCGTCGCATTCCAGAGAGTAGCCGCCGCGCCATTTCCACAGAGTACCGTAACACCACGATCCGACACTTGGCGACAAACTGTTCCATGTTTGGGGTCTATTGGCCGTAGTTAGAACTGTCCCTTATACAACATTGAGGTTTGTAGGTATAGTCTGATTCTTAGTGAAAGTTGGGAAGAGAACTTTGTCACCTTACCGGTGTGAGAGTTTTATTTGAACCCAACTCGAGGGTGTTTATCCATTAGTCTGACTAGGCACAATGCCTAGGCCAACAATATTTCACATAAAAATAAATAAAAAAATCCCAAAATAATAAACAGACCGGTTCAATTTAAAATATTTATTTTTATATTTGAATGACAAAAACCATCATTTAGGTCTTCGCGTTTCTCAACAGCCTCACTGATACAATCACAGACAGTGTTTCTCAACAGCCTCACTGATACAATCACAGACAGTGTTTCTCAACAGACCTCCCTGATACAATCACAGACACAGTTTCTCAACAGCCTCCCTGATACAATCACAGACACAGTAGTGTAGATCTAGTGGATACGTTCAGCCTAATGTTTAAATGTTCACTTTGTGACATTTTGTGTTTGCAAGCTCAGAAACTATGTGGTTGATTGTCAACTGTCGCATAGCAACATTATAAATTAAAAGTAGTGAAAGTGACAAGCGCTGCTTCCATTTTTTTTAGTAAATATATCAGACACACAAGCCTATAGAAATAAAAGTGCTTAGAGCCTACGAATCTCTAAAAACGACCCTGGGTTTGTAAGAACGTTTTAAATTATGTTCAACACTTTAATAATCATAGTCTTTAAATTGAAAAATGACACCTTGACACATAAATTGAATTCGGGACCTTTGGCTTAGTACGCTAATGCTTTGACCACTGAACCAGCCAGAAGTTATCCCGTGAAAAACTACCCGGGACTTCTCATGGAGAGCTCAGTGGATAGAATATCAGTGTACTAACTCAAAGGTTTCATTTTCAATTCCCGTGTTTATATATCATTTTTCAATTTAAAGAATACGATATTTAGATACCACTATAACCTTAATTAAAAATAAAATAGCTTGACTATTTAATCCATCTTTTAAAAATTTGGTGACCTGGTGGTCTAGGGGTAAGGTGTCAAACTTCTGTGCTGGTGGCCGGGGTTCAATCCTCGGTCCCGGCACAGATTTATCTGATTACCAAACCCTTCCTTCACCTCTAACAAGACATCTTGTGAATGTGGGGAATGCCAGGCCTCCACCGTGGTTCGGATCCCACGTCAAACTGTAGGTCCTCCATTTCATCTCACAATCACCCTACCATTACACATTAGCGTAAGTGCGTACAACCCGAATGGGTAGTAAGACGCGGTGCTAATAATAATAATTTAAAAATTTGTTTTTGCAATAGTGGATTAGTTGTTAATTATTTTAAAAAAACATTTTGGTTGTCTTAAATATTTGATTATTTACTTTTAAAATATTGACAACTTTGTGTTTACGATTTCAACTGTGAATTTTTCTTAGTATCAATATATTTTTTAATCTGGTTCATTCATTTTACTAGACATTTTTGTGCATTCAATTTTAATTACTATCAAACATTTATATTTGGTTCTCTAGGTGTCAACTATAGTAAAAAAAATAGTTATTACTTAATCCATTTTTATTTATCTATGACAAATATTATTTACTTACTAAATTGATAACTTTTGAACATATCTAATTTATTGTGATGCCAATATTTACGTATTTAAATAATATGTTTAACATAGATTTTAAAATTTCATTTTGGAAAGAAAAAATTTCATTTAGTGCTGAGGCCTCCAATTATTCAGACTTGGGGCCTCCACAGCAATAAATACGTCCCTGCTCAGTATACTGGGGATTCAAACCCCGGTCTCTTTGTCATCGGCACTCCAGTTTATTGCGAGAGTGATGACTTGGACCAAGGATCGGCCACCTTTTTGATATAGTGGGCCGTGTGGGTTTGACAAATATTTGGTGGGCTGATTTGAAAAAAATACTGAGCATAACATTTCAACTTAATATTTCTCAAATAGTAATTAATTACACGTCAGTAAACTTCGATGGTTTTGGGATAAAGTGCTCGCTTCAAGACCAGATGCGCGTAGATTCAAACCCATCCGGGGTTGACGTATTTTTCTTGAGCGATAAAAATCCGTAGCACAACTTCCTCCTGAGGGGAAGTACAGCTATCGATCCCATGTCAATTGTGGCATGTATAAGATACCTGTAAGGTATGTGAATATACCTTTCCCAGTAAAATTGGTAGACTCTTTCGCACTCGCTCATAGAAATACTCCTGTACTAATAAAATCACTTGATTCAAAAAGTGCATGTTAAATACTAATAATACATTTTAAAAAGTTATAATTCTATTTTTTAAACACAATTGTTTGTTTGCAGAAATCAATCTCTGGGTCGTAGTTTACCTACAATGCGGCCACCATCAGAGCAGCTTGCTTAGAGACTTGAAATCCAAGGTGGCATTATGGGAAAGGTGGATTTTAAAATAGATGCACAAAAATTCGCTTAGAGACTGAGAGAGATTGGGAAATCACTTCATGGTGGTTTGTGACTCTGGTGGTCTAGGGGTAAGGTGTCGGACTTCCGTGCTGGGAGTCCCAGATCCCCGGACCCCAGCACAGAAGTCCGACTGCTTACCCCTACACCACCAGTTGTTTAAATAAAAATTCATGACAGGGGAAACTTATTTTGTGTTTATTTTTACTTGATACTAGAAAAAGTTGATTTTTTTTTAACCCGAACGGGTTGTAAGACGCGGTGATAATAATAATAACTCATGGTGGTTGTGGCTGTGGTGCAAATACGGTTGGAGAGTTGTAGGGGAGTAGGAGGGGAGAGAGAGGGGTATAGCTCGCCTCAGTCGGGGTTCGCCCTCTGGCCTCCTGAGTCCAAGTCAAGCACGATTGCGCACACCTAACTGTGTCAGTCGTTCCTTTCGGAGAGCTGCAGTTAGTTCCTCAAAGGAACGCGGGAATTTCTCTCCGGCTGATTCTTTTTGAGACTAGTCTGTGGTATTTTCTTATCCGAATTTTTGATATGAAGAAACTCGGGTCGACTGGGTCAAAGCGATACAGGAATTAAGTTACATACCTTGCCCACATCTTTGGCCACGTGGACTAAGGCGTTAAGCTACTATGATCTGGTTTGCCTGTGACTAGGAGATCAAGGTTCTAATCCAGATGTGGTGTTTTATTTTCTAAATGGTTTCTCCCCCCTTGACGTGAATTCATTTCCTTTAACACCTTAACTTCCCTATTTATTATACCTTATGAGTGTTTTTTATATTAATTTTTGTCCCCGCGTTCTACTACCAGTTCGGGTTATATGCTTTTTATAACAATTACACTCGTGTGTTGAGGAGTAGGAATATTTGATAAATAGGTAATGTACTAACATTTGCGTGGAGAAAAAGAGAAAAATCGTTCAGGACAAAACCTGGTACACCTAACCTATATTTGAATCACGATCTCCCCGTCCTCAGCAGTCCTAATCTTTTGCGAGAGTGACGGCTCATGAGACCATGAACACACTGATTACAAATTAACTTAATTCTAAAACAACCTGCTTCGCTGCTAAGGTGCTACTTTCGCAGTATACTAGACTAAGATGACAGGGAGATCGAGGTTCGAATCTCAGTCGGGTGATTTTACTAAAATGTATTTCCATTCTCCTTCCACGTAAATGCGGGCACACTTCATTTGAATATCACCTTCTTAATCCCTAAAACTATTCAGCGTAATTAATACATAAGCGTAAACCTCGAACTTGTTGAAAGCCATGGCGTTAAAAAAAAATTGTCTAAAATTGTATGAATTTCTGCTTGACTCTTCTAGCACCTTGGGGTGGGAATGTAGGGAACATGAGTTAAGTGCAGTGTTTTTTCAGTTTTTATAGCAAGACCTTTTTTTGGCCAAAATAAATCAAATATTGCTCCAGTACAAACATATAGTTTAAATTTCTTCACGTGGGGATATCAACAGTTGTTGGAAATCTGTCAAGAGCATAGCGGTATTATATAATAAACTTTTTAAATGAATAGAAAAATATGTCATTAAATTCCAGGACACCCTTGACAGATACTCGACAACTGTTGATGTCACCTTGGGAAGAAAATTAAACTCTGTGTTTCTACTGGAGCAATGTTTTATTTATTTTGATAGAAAAAAGTCTTGCTGTAAAAGCTGCAAAAAACACTGTCCTTTCCTCGCGTCCCCTTCCATACCACCTTAATCTCGTGTGTAAAAGCGCTCAGAAGTCGCGGAGAGTGGGCGGTGACATGTCACGTGTGACCTGAAAAGACAGTGGATAAATACGTCCGCTAGGAAATCAAGTGCTTGATAGGGTGACCACGCGCTACTTCCTCAACTAGAACCTAGACTAGTATTCTGATGGGAATAAACATTCAGAAAATACAATCATATTTAGCGGTCAACAATTAATATTTTACTATACTATAAATAATTAGTGATATTGAGGGGTTGAACTCGGTCTTCTGAGGACAACTAAGGAGCTTCTTGAATAAATATGTAGCGGCTCCAGTCTAAAAAACTTAGATTAATGGCAGGAGGGTTCGTTGTGATGACCGCATGACACCCTCTATCCACAAATGTTGACACTAACATCGCTAAAGGCGGTGGGTGGCCTCTCGGTCAGTATAGCTTGCTTGCTGGCTCACGCCATGAAGCTTTTTTTATTTGTGTGCTGTTGATAATATCTATCAAACATGACAGCTGAGGATTCAATGACTTTATGTATGACTCCATGAAAATATATCTAGTGCATTTTTCTATCAGGCAAAGATTATTTCTATGAAAAATGACTGTACCTAATTTGTTGGGAAAGGAACTATGGACGTGCGTGGACACAAAGGATTCACTCCAAATGGGTTGTGACGCCGCATACATCCCACACGGGGTTATCCAGTATATCGCGCATATGTCGGAGACTTTCGTCAAACTACACCACCCCACGCCAAACGATGGAACTCTAGCATCAATGTTGTGGAACAAACGCCCCGTCACAGGGCTCCTAAAACCACCGTGGCCGTACCCTTCGAGTGGAGCCACGCATGCAAGCACAGGCAGCGAGCGTTTGGGGTCCCTCAACCCCTACTAGTCCAACCAGTCATCACTGAGTAGCTCTGGGAAACCTCTTCCCCATATCCTGGCTCCAAGGGCGAGAGGTGTTGGTCTCACCAGATGTAACGGCCGACGTCACGGAGGTCAGAAACTCAGGTATAACCTCGCTTTACCAAAGCAGTGACCCTAAACTAAGGAGTCCTAATGGGGACCTCGTGGAAGTGTCCTGACCAGCTACCCCCGTCCGTTCCCGGGCATGCACTACCAACCACTTAGTGTTTGGCTGGTAGGGGGACCTTCACCTTTTCCCACCCCCGCATATATGACTACGAGGATTCTGCCAACCGACCAGAAGGACAGAGCACGAAGGCCCCCTCCTCCACCCCTTGTAGAGATTTTGGGCGAGTCAATCTGAGGCAGGCAGATATCTCATTTCCTACACTCGCCCGTCGGGAGAGCATCCGGACTGATGTATACCGCCACGAGGGAAGAGTAACTCGCTAGAACTTAAAGAGCAGACAACAGATCCGGCGTCACCCCAGCACATGGGCAGACAATGACAACGACATTGATAATATCAATGCCAAAGTTTTTCAATTTCAAGATAAAGCTTTAGTAATAGTTTTGCCAGCCATGTAACTAACGTTACTATCACATGATATAAGGCAAGGGCGTGGGAAGAGAATTTTTCTAGAAGGGTGGCGTGTGGTATAAACTGTTGCTATGCCTTTATCCCCCTAGGAAGGGGGGTTCCATTCAAATACCATGGGGGTCCGGACCCCTCCCCTACTTACTACGCCCTTGGTGTAAGTTGTTCAACTCGTGATAGATTGGATCGACCGTAACGAGGAGGTCAAGGTGACCCACACCATTCTTGTGGGTGGAGGGTGTTATGATTGGAAGAACAAGTACATGGCATACAATAATTTATTTAACAGATAATAGGTTACATATAAATGAAGTTACCTATTAGTGGGTGTCGTGGTGTATTCTCTGAGTATACAACATAATACAATAAATAGAGCAAGGAGCCGAGAAAGTAAGCTCCAATGAACGATATATCAGGCTCGTCACAAATAGCCTTATTGAGTTGATACTTATTAATGGATCTCTATGAGGTAATATTAGAGTCAATATAATAAACAAAACTAGACGCTCAACACAGAGTAGTGAAAACCTACCAGGTTAACAAGGTTACTTGCATAGTTTCAAAGGTTTTAAACTGGCAGCTACAACTCACCAATAAGTTAGCTTATTTAGCTTAGTGCTGATAAAAGATAAGGTTTTTAGTAGATAGCCACAAAAAGTCTCTTCTCCGTCCTATTAATTCGAATGAAAACTCGCATAGCTCTAGTTCTCCTATATATACATATATCCTCGGGACTAGGCGACTACCATCATAATGTTACCAACCTCTATAAGTTTGTCTATCTACTGCGAGAACGTCAAGACCACTGGTAGTGGCAGCAAACAATATCCCATACACTAGGGATAGATATGTCCCAATTAGGACAGCACAGACACAATCATAACCTCTCTGAAATGCCCACATATCAAAACTTGAAAGAAATGTATACATTAGAATGTGGTCGTATTCCTTCGAAGTATCTTAAAGGAACCAGTCTAAGTGGTTTTTAATACACACATTTACAAGAGCTTTGAGAGACCAAGCTTGGACATATCTGGCAAATAGGTAAAATAGGGAATGTTCATAAACAAGGAGAATACGAGGCAATTGAATCGGGCAAAGGCCTAATTAGGCCCTGAACTCTTAATAGCTAACTCCTAATTTCCTGGTGCTGACGTTCCCCCAGTAAAATGGGAAACTGAGAGTCTCAATTTAGCAAAAATAAATCTATAGAGTGGCTAGGTTTAGTATACAACAAAACAAGCAACACGGAGTCGTTAAGCGACCATTAAGTAATGGCCAGAGCCCTGCGTTTGTGGAGTTCGCGATAATTCGCGAATGTTAGATATAGCTTTTTTTTCTTTCAGATGTTCACATTTCAGGTTACCCTGATTGCAAATATATGCTCAGAATTGTCGCGATAATTCGCGAAATCGGCGTTTTAGCGCGATATTCGCGATTTTAAATGATGTCCGCGATAATCGCGATTTATTCGTGATTTTCGGCATTCGCGCTAATATTTTGGGATATTGAAAAATAAAAATTGAAAGTTTTGATGGAAGAGAGTGATGGCATCGAAAGTTTAAAAATTGAGAATGTGCTGATAGGGCTGAAGACAGTTCAGTGACTTCGCAACAAAGTGTTTGCAAGCGTTGTGGCTGCCGATTTCAAATGCAGATTCAGAACGATATTTTTCTAGGTATAGTTTAGTAGTAACAGACCGCAGAACCACAATGAAAGTGGATAACATTGTTACCAGCTGCATGTTGCAGTTTGGTGATGTTGAGTAGTTATTTTGTATTTTTCTAGCCTAAATTGAGATTTAAAAATATAGTCACAATTTTTGTGAAGTAACAAGATGATTTTTGTGTAATATTTTGTCTTTGTGACTTGTACATACTTTTCCCGGACCAGCTGCCGCTAAATCTTACTTTTTTAATAAGTTGACAGCACATTTTTTTGCGGACTAGTGCTTTTTACCGTTTTGTCCAAACAAAATGTAATTTTTTGTTTTCACTTCAATTTGTTTAGTAAACCTGTTTCAAACATTGTCCTAGAAGTCTAGTTTTAACCCAACAAAGTCACCTTAATCATGAAAGTTTGGTAAAAACCACTTTTTTAACGCTTTTGTCATAATTCGATAATGTCGCCGCAAAAATAGGATTTTTGTAATTCACCGCTTATTCAACGCTTTTGGGAAACTTAAAAACGAAATTGGGCTTTTTTATTCACCATAAAAGCAGGGCTCTGGTAATGGCTAAGTCATTAGAGGGGTACCCTAAGATAGTTAACTGTGTCTGCACAATATAGTCAACAGTTAATCCTAACAGCACTAGCAGACTCATGAAGCGTCACTAAGCCGAACAGGTCTAAATAGACCTACAAGGTGAAGGGTGTACACCTCCATAACAAACGAGTTTCGTTCGGAGGGAACCAAATGACTCGCAGTTATGCTATAGATACACTTATACATAAAGAACTATTAAATATCAATAACAATCCAAACAAAATATATGCGTACCTGTGTCGCTAAGCGACGGCTTACTACATAGCAAAGAAACGCCAACTTCTTGGCTAGGATAAACTAATCATAGTCAGAATGTGAATAGTAGATATAATCCTAAAATCCCTAGAAGGAGTGTAATACGTGTGTGCATTGTTTCATATGAGAGGGGTCAGACTAACGACACGAACGCCACGACAGATTTGAAAATAACGTTGTGAGCGTTTGTTGAGCGTAGTGACCCCTTTCATATGAAACAATGCAATACACCAGAGCAACCTCGTAGTGGCGTATGTGTAACAGCGACCGAACCATCAGTCTGTCACCGGGCTCAGTGTAAACATAAACCTATTTACTGTCTCGGTTTTTTTATTGAACCTGGGTGTACCTTCAAAATTGCGAGCTAGTAACTGCAACTGTTTTCTATACCCCATACATACATTCATACATACATACATACATACATATATATACCACGCATACATACATATATACCATACATATATATACCATACATATATATACCATGCATACATACATACATACATACATACATACATACATACATACATACATACATACACACAAACATACATACATAGATACATACACACAAAATAAATACATACATACATACACACATACATACATACATGAAAGCAGAAGTCGAAGAGAGAACTTCCGGTCGAGTTCCCCGGGTTGGCCTTAGTAATCGGGGCCGGATATTGGTAAGTTTCTTTTTCCAAAGCGGTGTACCGGATGTTCGCGCTGAGACGCTGATAACAGCAACATAACAAAAGACACTCGGACCTACACAACATTATCGGCTGATTTATTATACATTAGACTTTTTTACTTTTTAGCATCGCGTCTTATTACCCGTACGGGTAATACGCTTATATATTAATTATACTGATGGTTTTAGGGATTAGGAAGGTCATATATATTGGAAGTGTACCTACATTTGTGTGGAAAGAGGAAAAAAGAGAGAGATAGGAAAACCACCCCTCAGTACACCCGGCCGAGATTCGAACATCTGTCTTATAGTCATCAGCAGTCTAGCCTACTGAAAGCTTAACGCGTTAACCCACGCGGCCACCCATGAGGGTCACAGTAGACTTCCTTTACATAATGTTCATAAAGTTCAGGAGTGCTAGAACGTTTTTTCAACACGGGGGATTGAAATGACCTTATGTCCACGATAAGCTAGTAACCCCCCCACCCCCAAAAAAAGTATTTCAACAAAACTTAGCACCATTATCACAAACCACTATTTGATAGGCTCTGTGTATATGTTGTGTATGTTGTGTATGCAAGGGCGTAGACATTTCATTTTTCTAGGGGTTTCCTCTAGAAAATTTTACTATGCCTTTAGCCCATAAAATATTTCATACTTATGTATGGAACCCTCCCCCCCTCTCCCTATGTATGGGGGTATATCAAATTCCGGGGGTTCCAGAAACCCTCTTCATATCCCCTTGGGTGTATGTGTGCGTGTGTGTGTGTGTATATATATACATATATATATAATATATGTATATATATATATATATATATATATATAAGAACGTCGAAAAACCTATAAAAAATAAAGTAAAAACAAAGAAACTTTATCTGCCCAACCCTTAGAAAAGCGATATTTAGTAACTAATAGGATTCAAATTTTATGTACATAATAATTGTACAGTCATAACTATTTCATGTTTATCTTTATTGATCTCTTTTGATGGGTTTTTTTCAATAGATATAATGACAGTTTAATTGATCGAAACTTCGGAACTTGTACCCATGCCCCCCACCCTAGTTCCGACGTCTATGGTAAAGGTCACAATATCGGAGAAGTGACATAAAAGATGAGATTAGGGGGTTTATGGGACTTAGCTGTTAAGACGATAAATGGGAATTTTCTGACGAGAAACAAATAAACTTAACCAGCACTATTAGATTGATGATTTCGTTTGTTATGCACTCTTTAGTCAGTATTTTTGATTGGAGCAGACAACGTTCAATCAATACGAAAATTAGTACCGTATATAATAATACCGTTCGATATGAAACAAACATAAATCAAGCTGATAAACAATTAATTTATTTTATTTTGGGCCGTGTATTATTAACCGGACGAAATATCCGCTTTTAAATAAACTAATTTAGAGACTACTACAAACAATATATAACTCGACACCATTAATATTTAAGAACAATTTTAACTAGAACTAACGATATTAGAATGAAAATTAGGAAAAGGATGTATAGTCTGGAAATGCATGCAATTACTTTGTTAGTAAATTGTTGAGATCTCGCCTTCTTTCAAGGGAAGTAAAACTCAGAATATAAAAAAACAATAATTTTACCTGTGGCTGTCTATAGTATATGGGTGTGAAACGTGATCTCTTATAGGATATTTGAAAACAAGGGGCTTAGGAAAATATTTAGTCCATAAAGTGATGAGGCTACTGGGGAGTGAAGGAAGTTACATAATGATGAGCTACATACCTTATACTCATCACAATATGTTGTTAGGATAATCAGGTTTCTTAGATTACGGTGGGCAGGACATGCAGTGCGAACGAAAGAATCTATAACATTGTTCAGCGTGTAAACTGGTAAACCCAATAGGAAAAAGCCATTGGGAAGACCTAGGCACAGATGGGAGGATAACATTAGAATGGACCTGAAAGAGATAGGGTGTAATGAAGTGGACTGGATAGAACTAGCTCAAGATAGGGATAGAGTGTGATAAGGTGAACTGGATAGAACTGGCTCAAGATAGGGATGAGGGGAACTTTTGTAAGTGCATCAATAAACTTTCGAGTTCCTAATGTCATAGAGTAAATGATTATAGTGATGAAGAAAATATCATTTTCGTAAAAAAGAATACATGAATTTAAGTGAAAGATTAATGAGAAACAATTTTTTTTAAACCTCGGAGTACCCGTCCGGGATTCAAAACATGACCCTCCCTGACAAATCAGATCCAACGAACATAACGTTTAGTCCTCGTGCTCACCGATGCAAGTGGCAAATATTTAAAACACACTATCGGTAAAATAAACACCTTATAAATTTGGTCTCATTAAAATGAATATGATACTTCGAAAGACCACGAAAATTGTTTTTCCACCAAATCAATATAAAATAATATTTTTATACATTCCATCTCATAAAACTCCGGTTATTTTATTATTTAAGAAAGGTAGTGCATTTTTTTAAGCACAAAGTTGTATTGCCCGTTTGATCTATATGCATATATACTAATTACACTTGGGTGTTAAAAATGAGAAAGGTTTGAGTTTAGAGAAAGTATACCCTCATTTACGTGGCAAACCATTTAGGAGAAAACACTGTATACACACGACCGTATTCGAACCCCAATCTTTCCAGCATCGGTAGTACACTTTGTTACGAGAGTGACGCCTTAGAACGTTTAACCACAGAAGCAGGTTTAATACGAATTTATTAACCTCACTGTATTTTACTCACTGACCAAATCGTAGTGTTCCTACATAGAGAAATTCAATTACGAAACGTGACAAAATAAAATCCCACATGCTACTTTGTTTGAAATCATTTTTAATAAATCTGGCCGGCTTCCTCTTTTACTTTGTCTTTTTTTTCTTTTTTTTTTTAGCTTTCCTTTTCGATTACTTCGAGTTTACTTTATCTAATTTTTTCATCCAATCCTGCCAAAAGTATATGTGGGAGCTTAAAACACATTTGGTTAGAAAATGAATTTTCGGGTGTATATAGTGACTGTCTTAAGCCTGTACTTTATGTTTTAAACTTGCTTGGGCTCTGCGCTAGATTGTTCATCTGGTCATACTCTGAATTTATGCTGGACACGCCCTCTTAGTTGGAATTCTATTGGAAACCCATTCTTGAACCTCCGAATTAAATGATTGGAAGTGCTTACCGTTTAAGCCTACTTTAAGCTTCGGAAGATGAGCCGCAGGTGTTTCTGAAATTATGAATAAAACTTATTCAAGTTCGAGTCTTCCTTTAGATTAAGGTTAACTTATTAATATTGCTATTATATGTATAAGGGCCAGGTCAAAGGTCATTGGTCTATGGTTGTACAAATGTTCGGATTATACGTATATTTACTATTTAAGGTAATGTGTTGGGGATGGAGAAGGTTGAATTTAGAGAAGCTATACCCGCATTTACGTGGAGAGGAGTGGAAAACCTTTTGAAAAAAAAACTACGGTGCCCTCATTTTTTTAAACACCGCTTGTCCCCTGTACAGGTCATACGAATACATGATAGTTACTTTAATGGGGTAGGTAGGAGGAAGGAAGAATTTTAAAGGTGATCCACCTGCATTTGCGTGGAAGGATAGTGGGAAACCACTTAGGAAAAACCACCCTCAGTAGACCCAACCGGGATTTGAACCACTATCTCCCCATCATTGGCAGTCTAGTCTACTAAGAGAGTAGCGCCTTAAACCATGCCGCCACCGAAGCGGGTAAGAAGAATATTATTGCGTTGATGCTATTACACACATATTTATTAGTTTCATTAGCTATTTTTTATCCAAAAAACTAACAAAATCAAGGTTATTAATTGAATGCAGATTTTATTATAAATAAGTGACCTACATAAAGTAGGCCTACACCATTATTTATTGTAAATTACATTAATCTATTTGTAGTTGTAGCTTATCGCACCAGAGTGTACCATTGATATTATGTCCATCAGTCATAAAAATTAATATTAAAAATGCATCTATTTAATTTAGTTAATAAAGTCTGTGAGTCATATGCTGATATAATATTCTGAAAATTGAAAAATGGCACCTGGACACGGAAATCGAACTTGGGACCTTTGGCTTAGCGGGTTCGATTCCCGTTTCCAGGTGTCATTTTTCAATTTTCATAATATATCTCTATGAAGAATTCCTCACCAAAAAGTTTAAATAATAGCTTCATCTATTTGATTCTTAAATATGCTGATATAGCCTAAAGTTGTTTTGATAAATGAGCGTTAAGTAGGTCTAATCCTTATACTCACATCGGTGGTCGCATGATCTAACGCGTCATCCTCACAATTCGGTAATTGCTGGTAGCTCAAGGTTCGAATCTCGGCTAGGTGTATTCGGGCTGTTAGTTCCTAAATGGTTTTACACTCTTCCTCTACGCAAATCAGAGTACATTTCTTTAAATGTTAAGTTCCTCATTCTTACCTCAATCGAAGAACTATGTGGGTTGCCTATACGGCACCTTGTCTCATATGGTAGCGTTTCTGTCTACTGAGCTAAGGGTCCCGGGCTCGATTCTCGGTATGGCCGAAAAATTTATCATTGATGAAATGTGGGGTTATCCTTTAACATGGGTAAATTGACGGCCGGGGACTGGATGTTGTGCCTGGCCTACTCTTACGTTAGAGTACAAGGCATGTGGAGCTACGACAGGCCTAGCAAGCCGGTAGTGGAAATTATATGGTTTGAATAAAAACTGACCGAGGCCACAGACTGAAATCAGTAATGGATATAAATGTGGGTTGCCCTAAGTAAGAGACAAAAAAAAAGTAGGCGTTATTAAATAAAATTACTTAATTAGGTATTATAAGTACGACATGGTCAAATTGGAACATTATTATTATTATTATTAGCACCGCGTCTTACTACCCATTCGGGTTATACGCACTTACGCTAATGTGTAATGGTAGGGTGCTTGTGAGATGAAATGGAGGACCTACAGTTTAACGTGGAATCCGAACCACGGTGGAGGCCTGGCATTCCTCACATTCACAAGATGTCTTGCCAGAGGTGAAGGAAGGGTTTGGTAATCAGATAAATCTTTGCCGGGACCGGGGATTGAACCCCGGACGCCAGCATAGAAGTCTGACACCTTACTTAACCCCTAGACCGCCAGGTCACCCAAATTGGAACAGTGTAAGTGGATTATTT
>CABFVX010000315.1:135097-151017 GCA_902151425.1 Timema shepardi
GGGGGGGGGGGGTATCACAGTGGATGCTCCTTTATATCTGTAGGTATTACGACAACCCATTTATCTTATATGAAAGCAATGCCGAATACTGCGACAGTTATATCCTTTCTCATCACACCCCCGTTGTCAGCAGCCTGGCTGCTTTTAATGAACGGATTCGCGCGTAAATCCACCCCCCCTTTACCCCCCGACCCAAGTGGTTCACCGCTCGCTGCTTTATTTCCCACAATGTCAAGCGATGGCTCAATCTGGATAGAACTGTTTGCAGAACATTACAACTACTAGTACGGTAAAGTCTTGATGGAGTTTATGTTTCAAAATGAACTTTGATATTTTGCCGTTTCATCTTCGCGCACAATTTTATTTAATGAAATGTGGTTTAGTGAGGAATCCATAGTGAATTTATAAAAAGTTTAGAAATTAATCATCCGTACCGATATGTTTTCCTTTGCAGAGCTTCTTACTACCATGTCGAGCTATATCATCATCATCATCATCATCATCAAATGTTTACAGTCTGTGGCCGGGTCAGTTTAGTAAAATGCCTCCATCTACCTCTATCCTACCACCACTCTCCCTCCTTGATTTGCTTCAAGTCTTCTCCACTCACTTGCACACTTTCTGTTATCTGATCCTCCCATCTCTTTTTTTTGACCGGTATTTCTCTCTCTCTCTCTCTATNAAGTGTGCAAGTGAGTGGAGAAGACTTGAAGCAAATCAGTGTACAACCCGAACGGGTAGTAAGACGTGGTGCTAATAAAAACCTATAAAAACCTATAAAAACACTAAAAGAAATTAAAATGTATTAATTGTAGCTACAATTAATACATTTTAATTTCTTTTAGTGTTTTTATAGGTTTTTATTAGCACCACGTCTTACTACCCGTTCGGGTTGTACACTGATCTACTGATAATGTGCTATAGATTATGAAGGTTGAATTTAGAATGAGTGTACACACATTTGCGTGTAAAGAGATTAGGAAACCGTTTAGGATAGGCCACCCTCAGTACACCCAACCGGGGTCAAACCCCGATCACCCCAACTTCGGAAGTCTAGTATATTGCGAGAGTAGCTAGCACCTTAGAGCATACGGCCATTGAAGTGGGTTATTTTATAGGTATTGAAAATATATCTGAATATAAATAGTTACATATCACATGACTTTGACGTATGACTAGATAAAAGTAGAGCTAGTACTTTATCTGTCATACGCTTCGATGATCGGATGGTCTAAGGTGTCTTCTCACAATAAACTGGACTACCGAGATCGGGAGTCGAATATTGTTCGAGTTTCCCAAGCTCTATTTTTTCCTAAATAAGTGTCTACTCTCTTCACGCAAATGCGTATACATTTCTTCCCGATTTAACTTCCCTACCCCAAACAATTTAACATAATTATTACAAATGCTTATGACCCGAACGGATATTAATACGCGTTGTTAAATAAAATAAAAACCTATTTTTGTCAGATATGACCCTTCCTATGAAAATTGGACTATACTTTCCTGAATCAACCTCTCCCGCAGAGACACGACGCTGGAATATCAGCCAGACGTGTTTTTACCAAGTTTTACTTGAAACATTAAAATGTCTATAAAAATATATACCTATTTAATTACTTTAGTAACATTTTTTAACGTTTAAAACAAACGTAAGATAAAATATTCCCGTAAAGTTTACTACTCGACCTCTTAAATGCGAATTATACTAGATTTTTTATGGATTTAAATGCGAATTAACTTTAGCACCATTTTAATAATAATAAAACGTGTTACATCAGTCTAGGGAATTTATTTCCCTCGACAAAAGATCATTGGTTATTTATTAATAGCGAATGAAAAGTCGTTGAAGAAAATGTAGGCCTTTAAGTGGATTTTTTTTACCACTCTGTATCTAGGTTTTAGGGCTGTGAGTTTACGGTATAAAAACATAATTTTATGGGATAAGTTAGTAACTCGTTTCATGATATAAAGATCTGTGTCTAGAAAATGCACACTAAAATTAATATCCCTATGAAAACTACACGAACGTAGATAACTTTTTATTTTCATTGCTATTGTTTTCGTGGGTGCATAATGCAAGCTCCGGTGATGCACATAGCGTAAACCTCAACTCACTTCTTTGTTAAAATAAGAAATACCCATTGGCTCTGGTTTGAAGCTCAGATAAATGAATTCATCCTAACTAACCTTTGAACCAACCCGATGTTATTGTTAACCAAACGCTCCATGGAATTCCTATCTTTTTTAAATCTAATTTTGTATTTCAAAATGTTCACATTTTATTATTGTCATATATTTTCTGTAATTAAGATAAACTATTAGTATTTTTAAGTTGTATCAGGAGAAGGAATTTAAGCTTGGAATCTTAACCTAGCATTTCAACTCTCAGCCAACTTCTACACTAAGTTATTTGTCTACTGCGTCTTACCACCCATCCTGGCTATTCGAATATTTACACTAATGGGATAAGGATGAGTAAAGTACTATTTTCCTAGAAGAAATGTATCTGCATTTACTTGTAGAGGGCTTGAAACATCACTTCCACGTCACTGACAAACAAGCTAGAGACTATGGTGACGCCTCAACCCGCGTGATCCCCATTGCGGACTAGGTTCTTATTCAAGTCCAATACATATTCCTCAATGTCTAAATGTTCAACTCTCCGGCCAGGATATATATTTTTCCAAACCTGACGCAGTGGTTTCAGAAGTTGGGGCGAGATGCGTGGTTGTTCCACGGTGATGGTATGTATAATACTCGTGCGTGTCGCCATCTAGTGGCCACATTCACACGCTCCTCTTTGTGGCCAAAGGTAATCGAGGTGTGGAGGCATGGTGTGTCCACTCCACTTCGTCCCATGAATGAATGCCCCGTGATCGCCCGGTTGAAGTAATGCCTCCAGGAGATTCGCGCACAAAACACCTTGCTATACCAGCCTCTTTTCATCTGTTATAGTGGGATTGGCATAGGATGGTATCAGTGGCGGCTCGTGTATAGACACTGCAGAACTGCAGCACCTCCTATTTCCGCTTGATATTATCGATAACATTTAATATAATGAGTCCCTTTTTTTCTTTAATTCCTTCTTTATTTTTTTAGTGCAATATATATTCCTTAAGCTTAATGTCAGCACTACAGTAGCCATCCCCCAGTTTTTGAAAAAGATACCAAAATCTTTGTAATGGAACTGTGCGCTTCACAGTGCCAGTAACGTTCTGCACGTACATGCACATATAAGAGGGGGTGGAGAGGAAGGCGGGTCTGCCAGGTAGAGAGAACACTGTTGCTCTCGCAGTGCCGGCTCTTGCATGATGGTGGAAGGAAGTTGGCGTGGAACTCAGTGTGTTGTGCTTAAAACCGTGTACCATATTCTTGAATGTGATAAAGTGTAGAGTTAGATTATTATTCTGCTTCCAGCTATTCTATTTGATTCATTTTTTTCTGTTTTTTTTTTATTTAACAGAAAGACTAAATGCTCTTGCAGTACTTTCAATGGAAACAAATTTCCTCAATTGCCATCCAGAGATCAAGGAGAAAATTACTGAACTTTTTGCGCAAATTAAAACAAGAAGAATAGATTTCATTTTTAAATTAATAAATCAAGCTTGAACTGTAACAATTTAAGTTAAAATATGTAAATAGATTTAGTTTTTTTGTTAAGATTTTATCAAGTTCCTGAATAAATTTTCTTTTTATACATGTCTTTTTTTCCTTTTACACAATTTTAAAACAAAGGCTAAAAATGTTCTCGAGCAGCATCCCCACTAATTTTAGCTACGAGCCACCACTGGATGGTATGTACAATGCGACTTCCATATGATGGTAGATACAGTGAGATTGATATATGGTGATAGATGCAGTGTGACTGCCTTACAAGGGTATGTACATTATGGCTGCAATACGATGGTATGTACATTGTGGTTGTCATACTATGGTATGTACAAAGTTACTCCTATTATGGGGGTGAGTATAGTGTGACTGTCATATGATGAAATGTACAATATGATTGCTATGCTAATAGACATCTTTGATGTATTTTTTAAGCCAATTCACACGTTCTGCAGCTATAGCCTTTACCTTTATAATAATAATAATTATTATTACTATTCTATATTTTGTAAATGTGGATAGAGGAAAAAAAGTTATACGTTCTAGACCCACCTTCGTACCGCGGTTACTGTCTGAAGTTATTTGGTCATACCTCAAAGTGAAATTTTTATTCTCATCTTAGCTCTAATATTAAGGTTAGGTTACAAATAGTAGAAAAAAATTGAAAATGTTAAATTGTTAAAAAATTTATTTAATGGTTTTGTTCAAAATGGGTATCATATGAGTGTTTAACGTAGTAAATAATAGGGTATAAATTTATTTTGGGGGATAATTCACGTGAGGGTGGCTTACTATTATTGTTTTGTGAAAATGTTATATTTTTCTATATTTATTAATGGCTCTAAGAATGTTATTTAAAATTTACAAATAGTGTTTCATATTACAGTACTATCGAAATATTGTTGTTTTATTTATTTTTTCTGAGTAAATCTTACAGGTATTGTATTTTTACTATTAATAAACTGATCTTTGAAAATATGGTGTCTATATGAGTAAATATATCCGATTATGTCGTACCTTTTTTTCAATTAAAATTAAGCCTGTATTGATTTATATTGTCTAGGTATATCATAAGTCTCCCAGGAGCGTGGGGAATGTCGTGACAGTTCTGATTCCAAGCAACGCACAGTGTTCTCAATTATCCGTGTAATCTCATGTTGACTCGAGCAGGCTATAGCCAATCTAGGGACTACTTAAGAGAGAGCCTTAACTCCGTGTTGTGAAGCTTAGCGCATCTATACTCGGCTACAAGCTCTGAGGGAGCTAGTACATTTTCAAGTGGACTTGAGTGTTGGGTGTATATTCGCCTGAAACTTAAAAGGACTTTTTACGATGTCATCTGTCTGTGTGTCTGTATCTTGGCTTAGAACCGGAACCATTTAACCAATTGAGGTAAAAATTAGTAAGGTTTTCATAAAGCTCCACCGAGTAATTTTAGGAATTGGATATCTAACCTTAAAACTAAGGATAACTTGAGAGAAAAAATAGAAAAAAAATAGATTTTCTCTAAATCTGCTCTAACAATTTTGATTAATGTTGTATTTAGACACTGCTAAACATTACAAACAAAATGGGAGCTCACATTTTACCATGATTTTTTTTCTTATTTTTGCACCGCGTTTTACTACCCGTTTGGTTTATACCCTTATCTACTTAAAACGCTAATAGCGTAAGGGATTATAGAGGTTATATGTATAGAGAGTGTAACCGCATTTGCATAGGGAGAGTGTAGAAACATTTGTGAGAAACACCCTCACTTTACCCGACCGAGATTAAAACCTTGATCTCCCCATCAACGGAAATTCCTTCTACTGTGAGAGTATCGCCTTAGACCATGCGGTCACCGAAGTGGGTTGCTTATTATTTGCTTTGAACTTATTCTCTCAATAGTTGTGAGCTATATACGCGGTGATGATAGCGCCTATTAAAGGCAAGAAATGTTTTTTTTTTTCAAAAACTACAAGTACCGTGAGTTTTGAGAACCTAACCAAACCCAATCACTATTGTAAATAATGAGGTTATTCCTTGAATTTTTATTATTTTATTATTATTGTCAAGAGTTGGTTACAACACATGTTTGTCATGTTGTCACGCTATACAGCTGTTGTTTCTTCGCCGTGGGCTTTTGATACAAGGTCTGCGTGCGTTTTTGATCGATATCTTAGTGATATTTTGATATGACGTTTCTCCCTTCGGTGCGATTTCGATGTTCTCCACATTCGGAGACACTCACAGAAATAATCTTAAACACATTTTGTCAAGTGAGTGGAATCATAATTACATGTTAATTATTTTACTAGCAAATATGCTCAAGATAATGTATTCGTGGATTCTAAGATTTTGTTAACATAATTGTTTGACAGAAACTCTAATAAGAAACTTACCCTTATGAAATATACATGATTTTTTTCATCGATCAAAATATGTGGAGTATTACTTATGATAAAAAGGAGAATCTCACAAATAATTAATTAATTTTAATAAGTAACGTCTAAAAATAAAGTTAATCACTTTAGTAAAACCCGCACCTTAGGTCACGCTTCCAAAGGCGTTGTAGGCATTTTCTTGTAAACCAGTGATGGAGAGGTCAAAGTTCGTATCCCGGCAAGATGTAACTTATTGAGTTTTTTTTAATGGACTCTCCTTCTCCACACAAATTTGAGCGAATTTATTTTAAATTATATCTTCCTCAAATCTGCCCCACTATATTAAACATGCGGATAGACCGGACTACACATAATACGATAGGGGGAGGGGAGGGGGGATATCGTTTGACGGTTCCTCTTACTACTTTTGAATATTTTTGTTGGAAAATTACTGGATCCTCCGAAAATAACAGGTCATGGTTTTTAAACAAACACTGTTGGAGACCTTGAACAGTATTTTCTTTGTTATAAAAACCCATTTTTGGATATTAACAAAGTGAAAGTTCAATAAACACTAATGTTTACGTGAGTCCCCGATAATGTTGGCTTTGAAACCATTAGCTGTCTCCCCAAAGAGCACACCACAGTATGGTAGTTAAAATAAAGCAAGGATGGTCAAGATCTTCCAAAGGTATAAGCCAATTTTCATAGAAAGAACCATTTTCAGAAACTATAAAACATATTATTTTAGGTCAACATTGATAACATTTTATTGTATTATTAGTACACTAGAGTAGCGATTATCTGGCCTTCCGTTTTATCCTGTTCGGTTTTCGATGTTGACAAATCGGAACATATCCACTAGTAATTAATAACAAATCCATTTGAAGCTCTATGTTCACTTGTTCTGGTTTTGTAGCCGAAATTACATTTCCAAAATAATACTGTATAGTAAAGATTTAAAAAATATATATATTTCTGGTTAAATTTTTACAGTCCCCCTAAAATTATTGTATTCCTCTTTTAGATCGCAATCAGAAAATGAGCCATTTCTCATAAAACAAAGTTAAATGTTCTGTGAAAATTAAGAAAAATAGGCAAACCTATAGTGAAAATTATTTACAATTTAATTACATATTATCCGTATTTTCTGTTATTCGGCCCGAAATGCCACCACTTTAGGCAATTTAGTCGCGACTCTAATGTTTTATATTATTGGTAGTGATAATATTCCATTCACGGTAGGAATTACTTTCTGAAAGGTCTTTTTTCCTACCAATATCCTACTATATAATAGATTTCTGGTAGGGAAAAAGGCCTTTCAGAAAACAATTCCTACGCTGAACAGACTTTATATGTCAAAAGTGACAGCCGCAGATCACATGACTTGACGTATGAATACGTTAAAGTAGGTAAAGCAACTTTTCTAGCAGTCAGATACACCCTTCCTATGAAAATTGAACTTTATTTGGCAAAGCCTTAATCACTGCCGACATTTTATTAATCTTGCTTCCACTCTTAAACTTAATTTTGATGCCTTTCCTTGTGGGTTTTTTCCGTTCATGGTTGCTTAAAACTTTGGATAATTGAGGTTCCAAGCCTAATTAAGACATCCCATCTCAAACCTCTACCCAGACATTTATTTGGGAGTTGGGAAATTAACCTGATGCAGTTCCCAAAACAGTATTTGAACACCACATCCCTCTTAGAAGCAATTAAAAGTGTTTTTTTAACATAATGGGAGTTGTAGAATAAATTAATTTTATGAGACTCCAATAAACTACAGTACAATTTTCATAATAAAAACCTAATCTGACAACTAGTATAGTTATTAGATCTACATTCATGTATTCATACGTCAAGTCAGGAGATATGAGGCTGTCTCGATTATTGGTAGTATTATCAATACCTATAAAATCACAAATAATAAAGTAAAATGTTATCATTGCTGGCCGCAAAGAAATGCGTTTGTATTTTCTGAAAGGCTCTTCATGAGAAAATTGGATTGTACTAACCTAGGCATTGATAACTCCGTGGCGTCAGCCCTGAATCAAGAAACCATGTCGACCAAGCGGCCACCGTCTATTGGTGAAGACACTGCCAGTTTTTGTGGATATAAGGGGTATTGTGGTCAGCACAACGAACCCTCCAGCCGTCAATCTCAGTTTTCTAGGCTGGAGCCGTTACCTTTTCATTAAAGTAGCTCCTCGTTTGTTCTCCCAAGGTTGATTCTACTCCGTTCCAGATATATTGCTTCACAGAAAAACTGTAAGCGCTGGGGATCGAACTTGGGACCTCTGGATCTGTAGCCAGGAAGTTTGATAGCTAAGCCACAGAGGTGGTCAGGCATTGAGAAGGAATATAAAAATATATTAATGTGGCTACACGTGTTACATGTGATAAGGAACCAATTGAGCGGCTGTAGTCGTCGCACAACCTTTCATGTGGGGAAAAGATATACCCTTAGGGTGGTCTAGGACAACTGGGTGCCAGTGTAAGAACGTAAAAAAAAGTTGTACTTAAATATTCCTTTTTAGAGTTGTTTAGTATTAATAATAACAATAATGATAATAATATATTATTAGCATTATTAGCATCGCGTCTTAATACCCGTTCAAGTAATAAAAAAATTCAACCTTTATAGTATCAAGTAAAAATAAACACAAATTAAGTTTCCTCTGTCGTGAATTTTTATTTAAACAACTCCAGGTGACCTGGAGGTTTAGGGGTAAACTGTCGGACTTCTGTGCTGGGGTCCGGGGTTCGATCCTCGGTCCCGGCACAAATTTATCTGATTGCCAAACCCTTCCTTCAACTCTGACAAGACGTGTTTGATTTCCGATTACAGAATGGCCAAGTACACTGGGGCTAATGGTTTCCCATTCAGCCTCCAATCAAATTCGGGTACATTTATTTTAAATTTTACCTTTCTGGTAAATTAATGGAATTTGTTTTCATTTATTTACATTTGGGTTCGTGGGAATTAAGCTTGATTTCGTTATGATAAATTAAATATCTAGCTTGAAAAATATTTTTCTTCCTTTTTAGTTAAGATATTTAATTTTTATTTGGGGTTTAATTTTTTTTAGATCCCAGCTATTTTAGTAGATTAAATCTAGTAAAATTAATAGAAGAATTGAATTTCTCATTTATGTCTTTAAAACATATGTTTAACGTAAAACTTATAAAATTAAGTAATTAGTACAATTAATAAGTTTTTTTACATATTTTAGATGTGAAAGAATCGAATTAAAATATATAATATTTAGTTGTTATCCTGTAGTAATGAATGTGTCTTAAACGGGTTGAGCTCCAATTCAGGGTAAAAGAATGATAGTGATTATCAACAAAAGATAGAATAGGATAATATGGTTAAAGGCTAAGAGGCAGAATAAATAAAATATAAATTAATACTAGGCTACTAATGCGATGCAGCACAGAAGAATAATTTTACCATAAAATCGTTTTGCCATACCACTTATTACTGCATTTAGTAAATATTAAAATTAATACATATTATACGTCCATCACATACAGTTTATTTGCCACTGCTTCAATCTCCAAAAAACTATATTCCATTCACGATAGGTTTTTACTTGGATGACTGTTCGAAAATCATATGTTTAGGTTTTGGGTTGCCCACACTTGTAAAAGATCACAGTTTTGTTATAAATGTAAAGATCTTTAATTACCTGTTATATATTACATTTAAAATAACGTAAACTTAAGTTTTCTTATACTATTTCAGTTTTTTAAATAATTTATTTTTATCCAACTCGAAACAATATTTTAAACATAATTAAAAGTACTTATTTTTCGTTTTGGAACGTTACTGATTTTGTGTATTATAGTGCATACATCAATACCTTTTAATACAGGCATCGTATTTACTTGGCTAAGAGAAAATTGTTGTCATTTTTTTTTAAATACAATACATGATTTTATGATTATTTTATCGTATTTTGAAATATTTTACTGAATAAAGTATTTTCATCAACTGCGTGTCCGCATCGTTGTAAAAAACTTGTTTACCGTTATGTTCAATCATATGGTTTAAATTCGTCAGTCGCCATTTTGAGGCTATGTTCGTTAGAAGTTTTTGTGAAAGTGGTGTGAATATTTTTTTAAGTGGAATAAAACGATAAATAAACTTTGTGTCCGACCTAAAATAAATATATAAATAATATTGGCCTAAATCATTGTGGTTAACTATCACATTAATATATTACCATCTGTTTTCATTACAGTCATCCAAAGTGATCGATGTCAGCTGTTGGCGTAGTGATATATTAGGGATTACTTCTAGTAACATTTCGAGCTGTCATTCAGGTAAACTTAGCTCGTGAATGCCTTATAGTTAGGTTCTACAGGTATCGTCTGAAAGGGCAACAAAACTACATCGAAATGCTCTCCAAACCATAATACTCTGACCTTTAGACAGTGTTGTACAGTAAAGGTGACTTGGTACACGAGTGGTACAGTCCAATTTTCATAGTAAGAACCTTATCTGGCAGCTAGAGAGGCTACTGGATCTATTTTCACGTGTGTGTTTTTTTCTTACAATCACCGCATCTTACATGATGTTCATTTTATACACATAAAATATGATAACTGCTCTAATTAACTAGGGATGAGGAAGGAAAATTTGTATAGGTTATCTACACGTATTTGCTTGGAAGGAGAGTCAGAAACAATTTGGAGTAAAACCACCTTTATTTAACTCGACCACGATTCGAACCCTGATCTCCCCTCATCTTCAGCGGGCGTTCACATATTCATACATCAAGTCATGTAATCTGCATCTGTCACTTTTGATAGGTATCATCAATAGCTATATTATAGCACCAACAATATAGTAAAATGCTAGCAATGTTGACCACGAAAAATTATATCTGCAAACAATTATTTCTACCAAATTTCTACTAGATTTTGGCGACCTGGTGGTCTAGCGGTAAGATGTCAGACTTCTGTGCTGGCGGCCGGGGTTGAATCCTCGGTCCCGGCAAAGATTTATCTGATTTCCAAACCCTTCCTTCACCTCTGACAAGACATCTTGTGAATGCGAGGAATGCTAGGCCTCCACCGTGGTTCGGATTCCACGTTAAACTGTAGGTCCTCAATTTCATATCACAATCACTCTACTATTACACATTAGCGTTAAGTGCGTATAACCCGAACGGGTAGTAAGACGCGGTGGTAATAATAATAATCTACTAGATTTAACGTTTCACGTGCAAGTCTCAAGACACCAACATATTTACAAACCAAAATAAAATTTTAACTGTCCTTTATATATACCTACTGTCTGAACATATTTATCTTGGTTGGTAACCGGCCCCGTGGTGTAGTGGTCAGTGCACCTGGCTACGAGTCTAGGGGCCCGGGTTCGATTCCCGGCTGGTACCTTGGGTATTTTTCCTTTAGGGGAATAATCCCAATGGTGACCAGGGTTTAGTAAATTAGACTCACACCGACTCCACAACTTCATAAAAACCATCACCACATCATCTCATTGCGGGTACGACATGTAGACATCCTCTTATGGCGTACCCTGGGTAACGTTCTGAACGTCCCACCAGAGTGGCTAAAAGTCTACACTTAAGGCGACTGAACCTGGACGTCAAAGTCCCTCCCGGTCAAATGGGCCATACGATTAAAAAAATCAGTTGGAAGCCTGTCTTCCTACTGAACTAAGGGTCTAGGGTTCGATTTTCCATATAGCCTAAACATTTATATTAAGTAAAAGGTTGGTTTCCTCTTTCGCAGTGGATGTTATGGGCCAGTTTCACAGTCAAATTTAGTACGCCTCAAGTGCGGTGCTACACTAAGTTCATGACGACACCTACCTAAACCAGAATGGAATGGGCCAGTTTCCTATGCGATAACGGCCCATTCCATTTGAGTTTAGGTAGGTGTCGTCTTGTATTTAGTGTAGCACCGCACTTGAGGCGTACTAAATTTGACTATGAAACTGGCCCTATGTCTGTTATAAATTTAAGTTAACTTATAAGTATTGTGCTGATAAAACGAACTGGTTTAGAATATGTACGTTAAGTTAGGATGAAAAAAACAACTTGCGTTTTTGCAGTTTTTATGGCAAAACCTTTTATTTAGCCAAAATAAATCGAATATTGCTCCAGTACAAACTACAAACATAGAGTTTAATTTTATTCATATGGTGACCTTGAAATTTCTTAAATATCTCACAAAGGTGTCCTGGAATTTAATGACGACTTTTTTCTTTTCATTTAAAAAGTTTCTCATCTGATGCTGCTATGCCCATAACAGATACTCAGGAACTGTTGATATCAAAAAGTGAAAAAATTAAACTATATGTTTGCACGGGAGCGGTATTTGATTTATTTAGCCAGAAAAAGTTTTGCTCTAAAAACTGCACAATCATTGGCCTTTTCTCGCGTCCCCTTCCATCCCGCCTAAAATACAAATATATATGTATATTATCAGAAAAGTACAAAAAAACACATTTTCATATATAAAAACACAAACATCGGATAACATTTCCTGCCAATCCTTTAAATAGTTACCCGCCTCGGTGGCGTAGTTGGCTAACGCGCTAGTCGAGTTCATCTCGATTGCTGAGGACGGGGAGAACGAAGTTCGAATCTTGGTCGGGTGAACTGAGGGTGGTTTTTCCTAAATGGCTTTCCACTCTCCCTCCACGAAAATGCGGGTTCACTTCCTCTAATTCAACCATTCCCAATTCCCAATCCATTAGCATAATTAGTACTTAAAGCGTATAGCCCGAATGGGTAGTAAGACGTGGTGCTAAATAATAATAAATTTGAACAGTTACCTGTTACTATCGATACTACCCGCCTCGGTGGCGTAGTTGGCTAACGCGCTTGTCGTGTTTAGTTCGACTACTGAGGACGGGTAGATCGAAGTTCGAATCTCGGTCGGGTGAACTGGGGTTGGTTTTTCCTAAATGGTGCTCCACTCTCCCTCCACGCAAATGCGGGTTCCCTTCCTCTATTTCAACCTTCCCATTTCCTGATCCATTAGCATAATTAGTACTTAAAGCGTATAACCCGAACGGGTAATAAGACGCGGTGCTAAATATAAATAAATACTATCGATACTCTAAATGAGTAAAGTACCGATATTTTTCTCACGATATTAAATCCCTAAGGGGCTGAGTATTTAATAATCCTTGTGCACCCTAAATAAAAACAATAAACAAAATAAACTCAGGTGACATTTGTCGATCGTCCGGGCTTGTAAACAAATGAGAACGCCGAACAGGGGAACACAATCAGTCAACGTCAAATGCGGTAGCTGGTCGAACTTGGAATTACGTGGTCAATTTCAAATTATGTTTCCAGTTTCAAATTATGTTTCCTGACGACCTTTAGCCAATCAGCTATTGAATGCGGGACAGTGACCAAATATGATTTGTGAATCGTCAAGACCAATCATCCAAAGGGTAGACTTTAAAACAGTTTTTGTTTTTTAAATCGCGATTTAAACACTCCAATCACAAAAGAAGACCATTATCTTGGGAATGTAAGTATAGCTAAAGTATTTTTGAGAGATAACTAAAATGGAATCCGATGACAATTGTGTTTATTATTATTATTATTATTATTATTATTATTATTATTATTAGCACCACGTCTAACTACCCGTTCGGTTTATACGCACTTACGCTAATGTGTAATGGTAGGGTGATTGTGAGATGAGATTAAATTAAGGACCTACAGTTTAACGTGGAATCCGAACCACGGTGGAGGCCTGGCACTCCTCACATTCACAAGATGTCTTGTCAGAGGTGAAGGAAGGGTTTGTTAATCAGATAAATCTTTGCCGGGACCGAGGATTGAACCCCGGCCGCCAGCATAGAAGTCTGACATTTTACCCCTAGACCACCAGGTCACCGACGACAATTGTGTTATTTTGAATCGCGATTATTTATATAAAACTCTGCTAATAGCACTGTAACTATGTAACAAAATAGATACGGTCAATTTGGATTTAAATTACAGTAGAACAACACGCTTCAGTGGCCGAATGATCTAAGGCGCCACTCTTGAGTTATATTGGCCTGCTGATGATGGGGAGATCAGGGTTCAAATCCCGTAATGGTCTACTGAGGGTGCTTTTGCGTAAATAGTTTCCCACTCACCTTCCACGCAAATTCTAGTGATTGCCTCTAAAAACCCCCTTTTCTAATCCATAACCCATTAAAGTAATTATCATACATGCATATAACATGAACAAGTAGTAATACGGTGATAAAAATCACTTGCCATTGCATTCACCTAAGCTGTTGTTTATCATATCGTGGTACGCATACCCTCAGAGGTACACCAAGGATTTCTTGAGGTATGTGACGTCCTACAATTATTTTTTTAGCACTGGGTTTTAATACCCTTTTGGGTTATACGCTTAGGTTCTAATTACACCAATGGTTTTTAGGTATGAGGAAGGTTATATTGTATAGAAAGTGTACCTACATTTGCGTGGAGGTAAAGTGAAAAACCATTTTGAAAAAAAATCACCTTCTGTACACTCGACCCAGATTCGAACCTCAATCTTCTCATCATCGGCAGTGTAGTCTATTGTAAGAGTAGTGCGTTAACCACGTGGCTCCCAAAGTTGGTTAATATTTACTAATCATGTTTTTTTTTAATTTATGAAATCTTGAGTCTAATTAACAAATTAATGCAGATTTTGGCGATATGTTATGGATTTTTTATAAGCCTTTCTTTACTTATTTAACGGCTTTGTATAGCTTACCCCTGGGGCTTTATTAAAATTCATTCCGGTCGTTATATTTGACAAGATATCAGTTGTTTGCTACCATTTTGTTAGATAAGTGTTGCGTTGGGTACATTGGTTAAGCCCTGGCCCATTAAAATGGTATGAGACTGTCAAAAGTTCGGGAAACACTGACCTAAGCCAAACAGAACGCCATCAATTTAACTATTTCATTTTTAACGACTCACAGGATAACTAAAATTATTCACAAATTGGAATTCGAGCTCTCAATAGTAATTAGGTTCCAAGTATTTGCAACGGAATATTTAACTGGAGCTACAAAAAATAAGTGTGTGAAAATACGAGGACGTTTTGTTATCGCTGAGGTTTGTTTTTCCACGCAAATATGGGTAAATATCCTCTAAATTATACCCTTCGTATCTTTCCCTCATTAGTGAAGATATGCGGATAACTCGAAAGGTAGTAATACGCATAGCACGCGCACACACACAAGCGATGTTTTCTGTAATTATTGTGTAAACTGTAATACGAGTAAAACTCGTTTTGGTTCAATAACATTTTAACATCCGAATCAATCACACAGTTTAAGGAGTCAGGCTAGCAAGAGGATGCATGGATTGCAGTGATGGGAAGGTTGAGGTTCTAAACGTGTTCATTATTGTTTGGATGTGGTTTCACCCAACTATCCGCGCTAATGTGGTTGAGCTTTAGCTATATAACGCCCTTTAGCCCTTACGACATAGATTAAACAGTTAAGAAAGCCATATGTTAAATTAGCGTAGCCTCTTAATTTATTTATTTCTACAGTAAATATTATTTCAATCTATTAAAAACACGATGATCACATACCATACGCTCATGGAAGGGCACTTAAGATCTTTTAGTTGGACAACTAAAACTAGCCATCTCATAGCACATCACTTGCTTCCTATTTCTCTCCCCCGATTAAACTTTCCATCTCGCCGATTTCCCTCCCCCCCTCCTCCCTCTTTCTTCCCTTCTGTCTTCCCTCCCCTCTCGTCTGCCCGCAATCTCTGCTTTGATCGATATATCGACATTGCGATACTTCGATACTCGCTCCACTGGGCAGGTTATGTACACTTCGTTCGTTACAACACGGATAAACGAGAGCTTGATAGTCCGGTATAGTGTGTCTGACCATTTATTTAGGGACCGCTAGTGTTTTGGTAATAAGATGCACCC
>CABFVX010000315.1:155408-209880 GCA_902151425.1 Timema shepardi
TAGGGTGATTGTGAGATGAAATGGAGGACCTACAGTTTAACGTGGAATCCGAACCACGGTGGAGGCCTGGCATTCCCCACATTCACAAGATGTCTTGTCGGAGGTGAAGGAAGGGTTTGGTAATCAGATAAATCCATGCCGGGACCGAGGATTGAACCCCGGCCGCCAACATAGAAGTCTGACACCTTACCCCTAGACCGCCAGGTCACCTATCATTATTTAATATATTATTTTGGATGTATTCTATTTTATACGTACACTAGCCCCATGGCTTCTTTGGTGCTGACTGACAGCTCACAGCTGACAGATAAAAGCTTTGAAAAGTTACCAAATCAAATTATGTATCCCTACGCCGAACCATATGATCTGCAAAAACATGTGTTTAGCAGCTGTCACTTCTGATGGTCAAAATTTAGGTATATACCTACATTTTGACTGTCAGAAGTCAGCTGTGAGCTGTCAGTCAGCACCAAAGAAGACATGGGGCTACTATAGATTATGGAATATGTATAATTTGAATCATGCATCAGCAACTATGGAGAAATAAAGTTGAAGAAAAATCTTACATGAGATTACACGAACAAAAAACTGAAAAAGGATTAAAACCATTGATTAAGAGCAGAGAAAATTATGTTCTCTTTATGTAAGAATTTTCCACAAATAGGTTGAGGGTGAATTATACACCGAAGTTTCAGAAATGATGAAAATCCTTAGCCTTGTTATTTGTTATACTTAACACCGCGTCTTGCTACCCATTCGAGCTATACACCTAAGTACTAATTACGCTAATGGGCTAGGAATTGAGAAAGTTGAATATAGAGGAAGTGAACTCGTATTTGCGTGTAGGTAGAGTGTAAAACCATTTAGGAAAAACCCGCACTTCACCCAAGCGAGATTAGAACTTCATGCTCCCCGTCCTTGGCAGTCTAGCTCAACACTAAGCTAGCGCGTTATCTAACTAGGCCACCGAGGTTGGTTTTGGACTTGTTTACATTCAGTAGCCCCATAACTTCTTTGGTGCTGACTGACAGGTGAAAGCTAAAAGCTTTGAAAAGTTACCAGACCAAATTATGTATCCCTAAGCCGAACCATATGATTTGCAAAAACATGTGTTTAGCAGTTGTCACTTCTGACAGTCAAAATTTAGGCATATACCTAAATTCCAATTGTCAGAAGTCAGCTGTGAGCTGTCAGTCAGCACCAAAGAAGCCATGGGGCTACTGTATTTAAAGTATTCCTATCAATCCACGAGGAACAACTATGCTTATGCTGGCTAATTTTTGAATTTGAGGATCTTCATCAATCTCATAATTCTTCAAATTTTCAAAAAACATCAGCTCTTGTAGTTGCTCTGGTTATCATTGTGATTTCCATAAATTCCTCTTTATTTGAAAAATTATCGCTCAGTTTCACAAAAAGACTTGGTTGCTGAGCTGCGCCAAACATATAATTTGATTCATCCAACTGTGAACTGTTTGTGACTATAGAGATTGGGTGACCTGATGGTCTAGGGGTAAGGGGTCAGACTTCTGTGCTGGGGATCTGGGGTTCAATCCTCGGTCCCGGCACTGGTTTATCTGATTGCCAAACCCTTCCTTCACCTCTGACAAGACGTGTATTAATCACAATTTGTGAATTTGGGGGAATGCCAGGCCTCCGCCGTGGTTCGGATTCCATGTTAAAATATAAGTCCTCCATGTTCATCTCACAATCACCCTACCATTACACTTTAGCGTAAATGCGTATAGCCCGAACGGGTAGTAAGACGTGGTGATGATGATGATGATAATAATAATAATAATATAATAGAGATTCTCCATCTGGCTTAGGTTGTTTGATTAAATCTGTGATTGTGAGCTCGAATAGTCGAGTCAAAGTGAGCAATGATAGTTGGACAGAAATAAAGGTGGGAGTTTGGAAGGGTCGAAATAGGTCTTTTTGCAGTTTTTATATAAAACCACTTTATTGGTCAAAATAAATCGAAGATGGCTTCATTACAAACAAGCTAGTTTAATTTTCTTCCCGCTGTGATATCAACAGTTGTTGAATATCTGCCAAGGGTGTCTAGGAATTTAATGACAACTTTTTATCTTCGTTTAAAAAGTTTATCATCTAATACTGCTATACTCATGACAGATATTCAACAACTGTTGATAACACCGTGTGAAGAAAACTAATTTATGTTTCTACTGTAGAAATATTTTATATATTTTGTAGGAAAAAAAAAAATTAAAATAAAAACTGCAAAACATAGCCCTTAACTATTGTTCCCTAATTTACCCAACAGAAAATTATGATTATGCATCTTCCATACCCATGTTGCAAATTTAGAGGCGTGTGGATATTCCGTAACGGTAATAAGAGGTTTTGGACACATTAAAAAAAAATACTGAAAGAGACGGGCCACGGTTACAGTTAGTTTTATATTGGTGCCCCAAGGGACTACAACGGGTATAAGGCTGATGATAGGATGAGAAACATTTGGGAAAAAAAAAACTTGTATAAACATCAAAGTTAGTCGTGTTTCCTTAGGCCACGGACACACACGACACTGGTAGCGGAGCTGTAAGCGGAGAGCAGAGCAGTCAGGAATACTTACTATGGCCACACACAGAGAATATCAGAGCGTATAAAAATATGATCAGTCTTTTAACAGCCACAGAATGTCGAGCAGGCGTTTGATATTAGCTGAAAATACAGCTTTAAAATTTCGTATTATTAACTCATTGCATAGAGAAGTCTGGATCCACGAAATAAACGAAGAGCGAGAAGTTTATGGAGAATTCCATCATTTATATGAAAAACTTCGAAAATATCCAACTAAATTTTTTGAATACACGAGGATGTCAATAAATACTTTTGATGTTCTATTATCTTTATTGGAAAACCGATTATCCAAGGAAACCACTGGCTGGAGAAAACCAATTTCACCAAGAGAAAGACTCATCGTGGCCCTTAGGTAAGTGAAATTATTCACTTAACTAAAACTAGCTTTTATAAATTTTGACCATTAAAAAATGTGTATATTCTCTATTGAGTCTAAAATGAATATAGATAATTGTTGTACAAACATTTCTCCTAAGGGGTTTAAGGAAAAATACCATAAACATTAATTTGTAATTCATGTTAAAACATATCAAATTAATATATAAATAAGAACAGGTAGGTTCTTATAAAAAAACAGCAATAATTTTTTCAAAATATTTATTTTTTCAACCAGTTACAGGTCTACTTAAAATAATCATTCCAAATTACTGTAGTGTGGATATTGAACCTGGTATTGTTCATTAGTAGTTGGCATGGTAAGATTGTGGTATTGAGTGTTACTAGAAGTGCCACTCGAAGTGAAACTCAAACCTGGAGATGATGCTGCTGACAAATTAGTTTGCTGTAATATTTCGTCCATAAGTACTTGATGAAATTTAGTTCGTACACGCAATTTCTGAATATTTGAAAAGTCTTTGAACAGTGGCAATAAGCTGACCAAAAAATGATAGTCATCAGACTTTTGTTCGTCATTGTTAGCACAATCTTTTGCAAGTAATTGCAATTTTCGCTCCTCTATTTCCACTAATTTTGCATTTACTTCACTTGTATTGTAGTTGGACCTTTTTCTTTTATATGAAATATTCGTTTGGTGTATGTTTTTTCCTGTAGTGCTAGAAGATTCTTGTAATTCTTCATTTGATAAATCATCGTTATTTGTTTCATTTTGGTCACTAATTTTACGTTCAGTTTCATTACTATCCTGATCATCTAGTGACTGTGTATAGCGGAGGTTACCACTCATTTGTTTTGCATTAAGTTGATCTTTTAGAAATAACAACATCTCGAAATAAGGCCAAGATGTTTTATAATTGCTACATTCATCCCCAGAACGAGAAATAGGAATTTTATTCAGTTCTTTCCTGAACTGGTCCCTCAAATATTTCCATTTCATTCTAGCATCTTTTCCTGAAACAAAAAACAAAAGGGGTGAAATCTTAAAAAGGCTACTAAAACATAAATTATATAATAGTAAACAAAATGTATCAGGTATTGGGTTTATTAGGTATTAGGTTAATAATAATGACAAAAATGTTATGAGATAATTAAATCCTATTTCAGGTTCCTGGCCACTGGAAATTCCTTCAGATCTCTTTCATTTGAATTTCGAATGGGAAAATCAACTGTAGCAGCAATTGTTAGAGATACTTGTGCTGCAATATGGGATGAGCTTCAAGAACATTATATGCCAGTTCCAACAAGAGAACAATTACAATTAAATGTAAAAGAATTTTATACTCGTTGGGATTTTCCAAACTGTTTTGGTGCAATTGACGGAAAACACTGTAAAATTAAGTGCCCAGATAATAGTGGGTCATTGTATTTTTGCTACAAAAAGCACTTTTCAATCGTGTTGCAGGCAGTTGCAGATGCAGATGACAAATTTATTGTGATAGAAGTTGGAGGGGCAGGCAGACAAAGTGATGGAGGAACATTGTCTGCGTCTACGTTGTATAATTTACTTGAAAGCAATTCATTCAATGTTCCTGAACCACAGTGCTTCCCAGGTTCACTAATAGAATCACCTTGTGTATTAATTGGGGATGAAGCTTATCCATTGAAGACCTATCTTATGAGACCATATCCTCGAACAAATTTGACACCAGAAAAAATGGCATATAATGAGAGATTATCTAGAGCACGAAAATGTGTAGAATGTGCTTTTGGCATTCTTCGCGCTAAGTGGCGAATTTTAGCAAAAGAAATAGAAACTAATGTGGATCTAGCTATATCAATCATAAAAGCAGCTTGTATTTTGCATAATTTTGTAAGAACACTTGATGGCAACAGAGACCCACACTTTCAAGAAATCTCAACTATTGAAGAAGTAAGTGACCAACAAAAAGATGGTAATCAGTGTATACGCAGAAATAACAACAGTTCTACAGTACAAGCAAAAAATATTCGCACAGCCTTTACTAATTATTTCAGAGACAATCCAATAATTAATAATATAAAGTAACTAGGACTAGTATATTAATGTACTTAAGTTTAATATAAGATAATAATGTACAGGTGCCTATTACTTTAATATAGCCAAAATATTTTATTTTGTGTTGTCATGTGAGCCATCGAGTTATAGTAAAATTTAGCTAGCTACTTTAGGTAATTTTAATTTAATAAATAAAATATAAATAAATACTTAAATAAAATGTGTAGTCCAAATAGTACGATTATTATTAATATCAATACATTAGTATTTTAAAATACCCCTTTAGTACAAATAAAAACATCAATTACATATAAATAATTTACAGTTATATTATAATTTTTTAAAACTTAAGATTACTAAAATTATAAAAAGAGTTACTTGAAATTAAATAAAGATTTACTTCAGATTGGCAAGACTATTTAAGTCTAAAGATAAAAACAATACTTACGAGTACAATTTAGCTTTTGGGCCACCTCATCCCACAGTTTGTCAAGCACTCCTCTGTTGTGGTGTTGAGGATTGGTCATCTGCCAAAGAGGAATTCTACTCTGAACTTCAGAAATCAGTGTTTCGCAATCCATTTCCCTAAAATCACTTTACTATATTAAATAAAACTCGCATAAAATATAATGCAATCCGCCCCAACCAGTCTCAAAACACAAAGTGAATTGTCCGCTCAGCAACCAGCTCTGCTATACGCGCCTATCCCCTCTCTGCACCGCTGTCAGCTGCGCTCTCTGTGTGGCCGTCGCCATTGCTCTTTGTGTGTTTGAATTGCAAGCTCTGCTCTGCTCTCCGCTTTCAGCTCCGCTACCAGTGTCGTGTGTGTCCGTGGCCTTAGGAAGTCCAAAGAGGTGTGGCTTGTCGTGGAGTGTTGTTAAGGTAAACAGAGCTTTTTCTTCTTCTTTCCTGTTCCGTGCCTTTACGACACTTCCAAGACAACAGTTTTATCTGCACTAATGTGTTAGGAATGAGGAAGGTGGAGTTTTAAGGAAATGTGCCTGAATTTGCTGGGCGGGAGAATGGGAGACCATCAGTACACCCGTCTGGGGTTTGAACCCTGATTTACCCATCACTAGAAATAATACGAGAGTGACATGTTAGGCCTTTCTTAACGATGAATTAACGGCTAGAGGGCTAAGTGTTATATAGTTAGTTTGTAAGTCCTGTACGGGTATAATCTTTTTGTTCATAAAGCTTTTTTTTCTAATGCCATGTCTCACTATCTTGCTCAGGTCATATTCAAGGTCATATTTCACTTCAAAATATTATGCGTCACATGTTAAACTCTACGTAGTCCAGCTCATATATTTGGTCGCTAACACCAAAATATGATGCGTATCCCATGTTTTTCACACCCCCTGTCCCCCTCTACAAAGCCCTATGTTTTGTGGGTCTTTGCTTCGTCAAAATGGTGCTCGAGGAATCTTGGTTTGAATCTAATTCCTCGCGCTCGATTTGGGGGATTGGGGAAGATGACCATTTCAAGACTGATGACTAGCTCTTGCTTTTATATTCTTTGTCAAAGAGAAGAAAATGGGTCCATCCAATCTACTTTAGATCAAACCAAAAACAGATCGTGCAAGTGCTTCAATTTTCTACTTCCTAAGTCAACAACCCGAAGGTTGGTTTGATGTGCTTTCTAACCATCTAGAGCTGAGCACTCACCCATCCCTTAGTCTGGCTGGTACTGCATACACAATCTGGTAGAAATCCCATGTGCTAGGGGAGTTCAGGAATTTCGGTGGCTCCCGGTTACCTTCAACACTGAATTTCTATGAGCTAGCCTGGAAGGGCCTACCAAGTTTGCCAGGAAAAGTATTTTTCCCATAACGTCCAAGGATCTTTTACATGGCACAACCGACATGGGACCGACGGCTTCACTTAGCCTCTGAAGGAGTTTGTGCTAAGGATGTTTATCGTTGAAGAAAAAAATTCATCGACATTGGATGGGTTTGAACCCACGATCATAAGGTTCCGAGGCAAACACTTTACCCCAAGACCACCAAGGTCATCTCTCCTTTACGTTAAAGAGGCGAAAAAGGCGGATATCAGGAAATAGTATGCGCGATAGTTTAAAAATATCGCTAGGCCAGCAATTAAAAATTAGGTATAGCTTGGCCAGCGTTTGTTGTCGCTATTGTAACCCGTCATATGGTGTGGGGTTAAACGGCTAAACTTTGGGAAGTGGTAGTGGATTAAAAAAACTAACTCAAAATGGCTTTTGGAGATTTGTTAATTTCAGCTTCCTTTTCTGCAAACAGCAAAAAAACAAAATAGGCAAGTATTAAATAAAATATTTCATTTATTTATGTTGTTAAAATTGACGGCCTCCAGCCTAGAGACAAGCATTGCACCTATCAAAGACAGAACGAGTAGCTGACCGACATTGTAAGACTCTTGTTTTTTCGCACGCTTGCGTTAGCCTTTGTCTTAATTATTGAAAGTTATTAACATATTAACAGGCACTTTATACACTTTTTGCCTGAGCGCTATCAATACAGAAAAAAATCTAATGGTGTTAAATCATGTGAACGGAGAGGCCAAGCCACTGGTCCCACACAGCCGGTCCTTCTAGTAAAATTAATACTAAGCAATTGCTGAAGACCTCTGCAAAAAAAAATAAGTGATTTTATTTAGTTTTTTGATGTTTGCGCGAAAAGGAAGCTAAAACTAGCAAATTTCAAAAATAAATAATAAAATAACAACATGACAAAACATAATAAAATAACAACATAATAAATAAAATAAATCTTAGCCGTTTAACCTGAGAACACCCTGTATAATACGTTTAAAATCATGCAAGCGATTTTATAGAAGTATAAAGCACGTGAGATATGCATAATATTTTGGTGTAAAAATCGACTTTAGAGCACGTGACCACTGAAACATGTACCAGTTAAGTTAAAATAGTTGGTACTAAAAAGTAACATAAAACATCTAAATAAACTTATAAAAATACTTTTGTTGAATGTAGGACACAATAAAGACCAAAGTTTGAAATAGGAAGGCTCTATCTTTGAAGTGTGTCCGACGCCATTCTTTTCTCTTTAATCAGATAAATATGAACATTTATATTTTTCGCAGTATTTTTTTAAATCATAATATCGTAATAACCGACCGGGGTGACCTATTGGTCTAGGGGTAAGGTGTCGGACTTCTGTGCTGGGGTCTGGGGTTCAATCCTCGGTCCTGGCACAGATTTAGCTGATTACCAAACCCTTCCTTCACCTCTGGCAAGACGTGTATTAATCACAACTTATGAATGTGGGGAATGCCAGGCTTCCACCGTGGTTCGGATTCCACGTTAAACTTTAGGTCCTCCATTTCATCTCAAAACCACCCTACCATTATACATTAGCGTAAATGCGTATGACCGGAACGGGTAGTAAGATGCGGTGATAATAATAATAACCAATTGGGAATCGAACCTTGATCCCCCCTTCATATGCAGTCCAGTCTAACACTAGAGTGACACCTTAGACCATTCGGCCACTGAAGCGAGCTATACAAAACTCATCGTACTCTTTGCGGGAGTTTAAAAAAATCATAAAAATAAAGCCATGGTAAAAAAATCACAAAACATCCATGAAATTTGATGTGCCGTAATACGTTTTGTGGTACATCCCCTGTAAACCCCCCACGCCCCATGTTTCCCGTTCCTACCACCTCCCTCTCACCCCCTTAGACCATAAACGCGGATAAAATCCATAACATAAAAAAGCTGCAGCCCTGCCTTATTTATAGATCAAATGGAAATATATTTGTGATGGTTTTTCTGAGGGGAAAAAACAAATCAATAGACGCATAGAAGAAAAGATAAAGGACTGTGCCCTTCACACAATTTTTTAAGGTGATAATGCAGAGAACGCGATTAAAGGGCAGTGTTTTTTGCATTTTTTTATATATTTTTTTTTGTCAAAATAAATCAAATATGGCTTCTATACAAAAATAGAGAGTTTAATTTTCTTCACTTGATGATATCAACCATTGTTGAATACCTTTCATGAGCATAGCGGCATTATCTAAAGATTATTTTTAAATTAAGAGAAAAAGTTGACCTTTAATTCCAGGACACCCTATACAGATATTGAAGAACTGTTGAGGTCACCATGGGAAGAAAATTAAACTCTATATTTCTATCGAAGAAATGGTGACCTGGCGACCTTGGGGTAAGGTGTCAGACCTCTGTGCTGGGGGTCCGGGGTTCAATCCTTGGTCCCGGCACAGATGTATCTGATTGCCAAACCCTTCATTCACCTCTGACAAGACGTGTATTAATCACGACTTGTGAATGTGAGGAATGACAGGTCTCCACTGTGGTTCGGATTCCACGTTAAACTATAGGTCCTCCATTTCATCTCACAATCACCCTACCATTACACATTAGAGTAAGTGCACATAACCCGAACGGATAGTAAGACGCGGCGCTAATAATACTGAAGAAATATTTATTTCTTATGACCAATAAAATGTTTGCTATAAAACTTGCAAAAACAATTAACTTTACTCGCGTTCCTTACATACCCACCCTAACAAGAGGTAACTTGTATGTTTAGCAGTGCTATGAAGCCATCTTTCTATTTGCTTTTTTCTTCACATTACAAACGTTCAACTGTTTTTAAATATTTAAATAGTGGTTTGTTATTTCGAAATATCACTTATCCCAGAGTACAGTTGAAAGCTATCATAATCATGATTACATTTTGATATGAAAAAATAAAATATATATTTGAAAAATGTTTGATTAGCTCATTTTTCAGGAAGTTTTAACGCCAACTGGCGCAGTTCTTTGATTAAGTTGAAGGGTACAAGAAACTATATCTAGACTTACGTCTCAAAAAATATCAATCATTTGTGATTGTGGCCACAGGGTTGCCCAGAGTAGATGTGAAGGCATGGGCAAACTTCGTTGGCTGGGCCCACAGTTTCTGCATCAACCTCTTTTCCCTAAATAAAAAATAATTAAATACCTGATTTTTTGTTAATGTTGTTACAGTAGTTTGCATTTATATACCAATTTTCAGCCGCAAACATCATCAGGAAGGCCGTGTTTTTATACATATAAAGGTTGATTTATCCCCAACCTTTCGTTCAATCCCCCCCCTCAAAAATTTTATAAAACCACAAAGTAAAACTGTGGCAATTTAGAATAAAATCGGTTAGTGCGTTTAAAAGTTATTTTGAGACATATCCACCAGAGACAGAAAAATTTAAATTGGCGGAGTTAAAATGGAAAACTCGCTTCACTCGTTCGTTGACTCAAACTACATTATTATGGTTTTTTTTCGTTTGTCACCTAAGCAATCGGGGGGAGGGAGGGGGCTCTTTGCCCACACCATTTGCACACCCCTTAAGGGAGGCCATGTATGGCCACAACAGAAAATAAGTTGAAAATTATTTTTATGTGGTTTTGAACCGTCATAAGAAAATTCGCGGAAGAGGGAATTTTATCTACAATAAGGAGGAGCCCATAATTATAGGTTTTTAAATGGTTTTTTACTATCATGTTCAAAGCTCTATACGAGTTTTTCCGAGGGATAGAGATAGTAAGAATAATAATTGAGATAAAGTGCACCTACGCTTGCTTGGATGTAAGATAGGAAAATAACAGTTATGAATCCAATGTGAAAAACAACTCCCATCTTACCCGTCTGAGTTTTGAACCATCACCCTCCACCAGTCATCGGCAATCCTATCTATTGGGAGTTTTACTCCTTGGACCACATAATCACCGGTATTGATTTAAAGAGTAGTTAAGGTATCTTAATATTTTTCATTAAATTCTTTTCCCACACCGGTAGTCATGCGTTCTAAATGTCAGGCTCATCGTCTAGCTCATCGGTAACATATAGGTTGAAGTTCGAATTATGGGCAAGTATGCAGTTTTTTATGTTTTCATACTTTTTATCCACAAATATTCGGGTACGTTTCCTATAAAAAGGTATCTTCTTAATCCCTTAAACATAAGCTTAATTAAAATGTGTGTATATATAACCCGGACGGCTAAACAGGTGGAAAAAACATTTTTCTAAAAATAGCCTTAAATTATAGTAAAGGCAAGTTGATTAGACAAATATAATCTAAATCAATAACAAACAATAAATATTATTAATAATAATTATTATTTAGCGCCGCGTCTTACTACCCGTTCGGATTATACGCTTTTTAAGTACTAATTACTCTAATGGATTAGGAATTGAGAAGGTTGAATTAGAGGAAGTGAACCCGCATTTGCGTGGAGGGAGAGTGGAAACCATTTATGAAAAACCTCCTGTAGTTCACCCGACCGAGATTCGAACCTCGATCTCCCCGGCCTCAGCAGGTGAGCTCAACATGACAAGCGCGTTAGCCAACTACGCCACCCAGGCGTGTAACAAACAATAAACATCTATATTATATTTTATATCACTTTAGCTATTATTACGGCATTTAACTTGGTATTCATTTAAATATTGCTTTAAAAGAATACCTGGCCAATTCATTGATAGCATTTATTTCGAATTGAAGTCGGTATCATCTTTTATTATTTTTCAGCACCACGTCTTAATATCTATTCCGGTCATACGCATATTTACTAAAAATTAGCGTTTGGCAGAAGGAAGGTTTAAATTTAGAGGAAGTGTACCTGGATTTGCGTGAAGAGAGAGAGAGAGAGAGAGAGTGGTAAGTAATTTAGGAAAAGCCCCTTCAGGTACGACATCCGGCCGGGACTTGAACTACGAACTCCCCGTTACCGTTTGTTGAGTCTATTGCAAGAGTGACTCTTTAAATCATGCATCCACCGAAACGGATAGGTATTAATCGACGTTGATTTTTAAATAAAAGTTTAGAAATGACACCGGACAAAATTACCATTTTATTGTATCACTTCGTCCCATCTTCCGAACCATCGCAATATGAACAGTTAATCCTCTCAAAACCATCGTTTGGAGCTGTTCTGGGATTTGTGAAGATGGACAAAAGAGGAAATTAGCAAAATAAAATCGAGGCCTTTTTTTTCGATGCTCATTTGTTTTTGTTTCTCTCTTTTCTCCGTGAACCAGTTCTCAACATGGAAATGAAGAAGGAAGACCCAGAAGCGCGCTTGGAGAAAGAAGGGGAAAACTCGTTTTTGTGCCTTGGTCAACGCTAGAGTTCATTGTGTAGTTGAACTAGCGGTGTGTGGACGAACTCTAGGTGACTTCCACTGGTGGATCATTTTAAGGTAGGTCATAGAGTACAACTCAATTTTATTCTGTGTATACATTTAGATAGTATACAATATTTACGCCTTTTGTTTTACTGTTGATAATGTTTTTTACGTGTTATTTAATTATCAGTAAGTCCAGATTTTTTAAAAAAATGCGCCAGTCTTATAGATAGCAAGGAACTTTTTTTTTGTAGTTACAAAGTCCTCGCCCGTTACCTTATCTCAGTCTGTAGTGTATTTGCTTACTGAGCTAAGACTCCTGAATTTGATTCCCGGATGGCTAACAAATGTTGTTGTCGATGTGTGTTGTCTGCTAGATTAAAATTGGTTTACAGGTGACCTGGTGGTCTAGGGGTAAGGTGTTGGACTTCTGTGCTGGGGTCCGGGGTTCAATCCTCGGTCCCGGTACAGATTTATCTGATTACCAAACCCTTCCTTCACCTCTGATAAGACGTGTATTAATCACAACTTGTGAATGTGTGGAATGCCAGGCCTCCACCGTGGTTCGGATTCCACGTTAAACTGTAGGTCCTTAATTTCATCTCACAATCACCCTACCATTACACATTAGCGTAAGTTCGTACAACCCGAACGGGTAGTATTACGTTGTGCTAATAATAATAATACATAAATAAAATTGGTTTGCAAGACGTTTGTAGTTCGGTTCAGAAAGTTTGCTTTCAAAAAAATAATATAAAATTTACATATACAGTTTTAATATATTTATTTATACGTCAAGTCATGCACTCTGCAATTTTCACTTTTGATATATTGAATCGTTATTTATAAAATAACACTAAATATATTACACTATCAATGTTGACTGTAAAAAAAAGTTTGTATTTTCTAAAAGTTCCTACCAAAATTCTACTATACTTTTTAACTGACAATAGCTCTTTTTTAAAACACTTAATGTTTGCGTTTGGTCCACACTAACCTTATCCATTACTAACGAGAGATTTTCTCCTCAAATATATTGCTTCTCTAAAAAATATCAAATTTTGATTTTAAACGCAAGTTAGACTAGTGTAAACAAATAATAATTTATTAAATAATTTATTTATTTATGATATTATATTATACAATTTATAATTTTATTAATTAGCTTAATAAAATATTCCATAGAAACGCTCCATTTAAACATCCTCTAAACATTAGATTCTAACTAAACTATCACATATTGATTAGATACAACATTTTATTAGTTACCAGATTTTAGGCTTGTCTACGACAGTTTTATTATAATTTCAATTTCAATTTCATTTTCAATTTACTTTTTTATGATGCTGGCCAACAGTCGTAAGACCTATAACAGTCCAGCACTGAAAAATACACAAATACCTTACAATATTGACAAACCTATCAATACCTAACCTTAAATTGATAGGCGCATGTAAAAATGTATCGTTCTTTCATAATCGTAGGTAAAATAAGAGTGAACTAAATTCATTCATTTTTTTACTAAATAAACGGACTTATTTAGCTAGATAACAAACATGCTCAAGGTTTGACTTTGTAACTCCATAATTATATTATTTATTATTATTATTATTATTATTATTATTATTATTATTAGCACCGCGTCTTACTACCCGTTCGGGTTGTACGCACTTACGCTAATGTGTAATGGTAGGGTGATTGTGAGATGAAATGGAGGACCTACAGATTAACGTGGAATCCGAACCACGGTGGAGGCCTGGCATTCCCCACATTCACAAGATGTCCTGTCAGAGGTGAAGGAAGGGTTTGGTAATCAGATAAATCTTTGCCGGGACCGAGGAACCTCCATAATTAATATTAACGGAAAACACCGGTTTTAACTGGAAACTGCCTCCACCTCAAAATAAAGATACTGTCGGAGCCTCCATATACCAAATCGAATGTCGGTGAAAAACATGCATTCCTTTGCGATAAACCTGTTAAACTTGTTGTGTGGATTACAGCTTTTTATCCAGTTTTGTCACTGTTGGAACTCCGTACTGAGCTATCTGACACAAACGTGACAAACATTATTTCATTATGTTCATACGTCAAATATGATGATCTACAAATGCTACTTTTCACAGATAGTATCAATGAAAAAAGAATAATAATAATAATAATGTGATTTCAAAGCTACCTTCTTAAGTATTTTTTCTAATAAAACCTTAACACAATTCCTCGAACTAAAATATATTATCTTTTTTTTTTTAATAATTCAAATATTTTCTTAAAAATTCAAATTTAAGAAAGTGATAGGCCTAGGATCCGGCCAGACTTGAATATTTAAAATAAGAAACCAAATTTAATTATGATTTGAAAGAATCAATTCAAAGGTATATCGTAATATGTACTTTGCGTCATTTTTGGGGTATTCACAATTTTTGCCAATATAGAACGAGATTTAGTATATATTTTCAATCTACTTTAAGTTACCTCCTTTCTAAGAGAGACTCTAAAAAAAATATGGTATATTTTTCAACAATATGTATTAGTTAGCAAGTCTTTGTCACGTTGTTACAATAATTTCACGAGAATAGATCCTTTTGTTCATCTTCCTTCGTTTACTTCAGATGCCCCTTGCTCTTTATTTCTTTTGTATCACGACTTATCGTCGACAGGAAAATTCAACCCATAACAATTTCAGGAGAGAATATACATACATACATCTATCCGAGACCCTTAAATTGAATATGTCTTATAGTTTGCTTGTTAGGGAGAAAATAATTTTACTTTATAAAATAATTTCCTATTATAGATAAGATAATTTTTTTTATTTACTTAAGTAAAAATTAAAGCTTATGTCAGAATATTGAAAATAAAATAAATTATTATTATTATTATTATTATTATTATTAGCACCGCGTCTTACTACCCGTTCGGGTTATGCGCACTTACGCTAATGTGTAGTGGTAGGGTGATTATGAGATTAAATGAAGGACCTACAGCTTAGCATGGAATCCGAACCACGGTGGAGGCCTGGCATTCCTCACATTCACAAGATGTCTTGTCAGAGGTGAAGGAAGGGTTTGGTAATCAGATAAATCTTTGCCGGGGCCGAGGATTGAACCCCGGCCGCCAGCATAGAAGTCTGACACCTTAACCCTAGACCACCAGGTCACCCAAAATAAAATAAATAATTCATCCATGTTCCTCTACAAAGTATCTGGGAGAATGTAAATTGTTTTTCTAACAAAAATGTGAATTTTCTATTGTGGAAAAAGTGGAATGCCTATGATGAATTTTAGAGAATAGTAACTTTGAATTGTGTGATTTCAAGGATTTGATACCGTTTAAACATTTAAGCACAATCTAAATATAGGGATTGTGTCACTCCAAAGTGTCACCAAGGACATTCCTTGGGGGGTGAAGGTGTAAACAACTTCAGGCTGAAAAACAAGAGTTAACATACGTTTCAGAGCAGCTTTAAAATTTTCACATCCGCACTTGATGTTAGGAGAGGTTTCGAATCTGTCGGATTTTTTCCGTTCGGTACTAGTAATTTTTTACTCTATATTTTTGTTTCGATACTTCAACTCAAATGAGTGCATACGTTACTCCCCAATACTGAAACTGCTCGTTTCATGAATTAGGCAAGATTTTGCTCATTCCTTGAACTGGCTTCTTCGCTTAACCATCTCATGAACTGTGCAAAAATTGTATTTACTCTTGTCCATCTCATGAACTGGAACTTATTGAATACAAACCTAGCTTAAAATTATTTTTAAGATAAACCTTAGTCTACATTCTACTAAAACAATTAAAAATAAAGTTAACTTAAGGATAACACACTTCAGTGTCTGCATGGTCTAAGGCGCTACTTTTACATTAGACTAAACTGCCGATAACGGGGAAATTATGGTTCGATACCGGTTGGGTGTACTGAGGGTGGTTTTCCTAAATGTTTTTTTCCATACTCTCTACACGTAAATGCGGATACACTTCCTCTAAATTCAAGCTTTCTCGTCCATAACCTAGTAGCGTAGTTAATAAATAATCGTATAACCCAAATGGGTAGTAAAACTTGGCGCTAAGAAAATAATTAGACCAAACCTGTTTTTCCCTTCTCCATTTCACGGACCGGGAAGAAACTCGTCTAATTCATGAATCGGCCAACTATTTGAGTTACCCAGTCCACTAACTGGGTAGCACAAGTGCTGTTCAGTAGGCGAGGACGATTCAATGAATGGGCAGAATTTTGCCCTATTCATCAAATGGACAAATTTACGAAACGTGTGTAGTATATAAACCCCGTTATCGGAGTAGTATCAAAATAGACAATACTTTGTTTAGAATTTATGCATTGTAATATAATATGTTTAAGCCCACATTCTTATAGTTTGATTAAAACTACCCTCAAAGTACTTTTTATTTGAAAATGATAGCTCTCATTTGGCTTATAATAGTAAACTGTCTCTAGAAACGAATTTTAATCAAAATTGCTTTAGTGGAATTTGAGAAAATCTATTTTTCAAATTTCTCCGTGAATAAACTAACCTTAAATTTAAGATTGGATATCTAATTCCAAAAACCCCTCGGGGGGGAACCCTATGAAAACCCCAGATACCAAGTTTTAGCCTGTTCGGTAAAATGGTTTCGACTCTAGTCCGAATTAGAGACAAGACCGCGAAAACCTTTCCGGTTTCAGGCGGTGATTAAACGAAGACATTAATCAAAATCTTGAATTTTAATGTTTATTTATTTTGTGATCACAGTATTTCTCTCTCCGAGAGGGTTAGGGAAGGTAAACACACGGTCCTCTCTATTTCCTGGTTCGTGTTCTTATTAGAAAGTAAGACGAACCCATACACAAATATATTTATTAAAAACATTGGTAATCAAAGGAACTCTAGACTTGTGGCCGATCTTCCTTAGGAGTCATCCATAAACTACATAGGGTGACCTGGTGGTCTAGGGGTAAGGTGTCGGACTTCTTTGCTGGGGTCCGGGGTTCATTCCTCGGTCCTGACACAGATTTATCTTATTACCAAACCCTTCCTTCACCTCTGACAAGACGTGTATTAATCACAACTTGTGAATGTGGAGAATTCCAGGCCTCCACCATGGTTCGGATCCCACGTTAAACTTTAGGTCCTCCATTTCATCTCACAATCACCCTACCATTACACATTAGCGTAAGTGCGTACAACCCAAACGGGTAGTAAGACACGGTGCTAATAATAATAATAATACTGTAAAAATATTAAATTAATGTTAACCAAAACAATATTATTTATGACGTTAAACTTGTGGATTTTACTAAATATTTCTCGCATTTTTGTGACACCCCAAGGGGGCCATAATTTCACCAAAAGTGCTGCATAGCACCCTTTGAGTACCACTGATCTCTTTAACCTGAGAAACACTCACAGCTAACACAAGCTTATTTTTTGAGCTATTTAGAGTTGAATTAGAATCCTCTAGTCTTGCAGCTAGCTTTACTTGCCACTACTTTTGTGTGTGTATCAGGTTGACATTATAAACCGATAATTAAATGTTGAAGCAAGCAAAGTATTGCTTGTAGGCCTATGTAAACAGCTCTTCTCTCCCACCAAGTACGGTCCTATTCAGGAAAAATTACCGGTTTCATCTGGGAGCATTCAAAATACGAATTTTTGTGATACATAGTATTCCTAAAAGTAAATTACACTTTGCGATGTTATTGATGTAAAATTCTTGAGTACTCTACTATACAAAGTTTTACTCGAGAATAATTTACTTTAATATTAATATTCGCGAGCTAAGGCGTCAATTTTATCTGGAGAGGTTTACTGTTGATGTAAAATCCAAGGTTTGAAACTCAGCATAGTTTACTGAGAGATTTTGTCCATTCTTCCTCCACGCAAATACGAGTGAAGTTCCTCTCACATCTACTTTCTTCACCCCTACCAAATTAGTGAGAATACATGGATAGCTCGGATGGGTGGTAAGGCTCGGGTCACAGTTATTTTTAGTCATGTTTATTGTCATATTTTCTAATCGTGTTACATTTATATGAAAAGTATTGAATGGCATGAGAATTGAATTGTCTGGCTTATTTTTTCCAGATATCTTGTTTCGACGTTCGATTTCACCCCCACCCAAACACGGACGGAGGATATGGCTTCTTTGGGTTTCACAAGACGGCGCATCGACATCAGCAGAGCCATCTTTACTTTGTTTTTCGTCAACGCGATGGAGGTGGGCATCAAACTCTTCCGCCCGGACATCACCGACCAAGGCCACCGACCTCAAGACCTCGAGTCCCGAGGGAGGCATTTTCGAGACGTCTACGACTTTATCGTGGTCGGGGCCGGATCGTCTGGCGCTGTCATCGCCAACCGCCTCTCGGAGGAACTTGGGTGGAGCGTCCTACTTTTGGAAGCTGGGGGCGACGAGACGCGGATATCTGACGTCCCCGTCATGATGGCTACCTTACAGCGAGGTCCTTTGGACTGGAACTACGTCACCGAGTATCAGGAAGGTTTCTGCCAGGCGATGGAAAACGGCCGATGTCTCTGGCCTCGAGGTAAACTCCTAGGAGGCACCAGCGCCATCAACGGTATGATATACGTTCGAGGTAACCGTCGAGACTATGACAACTGGGCTTCCATGGGTAACCCCGAGTGGAGCTACGATCAGGTGCTTCCTTACTTTAAGAAATCAGAGGACATGAGGATTGAGAAATACAAGAACTCACCCTACCACGGGGTAGGAGGCTATCTTTCTGTGGAAGAATACCGCTACTACACGCCTCTCCTGGGGTACTTGCTTCAAGCGGTCCAAGAGGTTGGACACAAGCTCCTTGACTTCAATGGAGAGACTCAGAGTGGGTTTAACTTCGCGTATGGGACGCTAAGGGGTGGGGTGCGCTGCAGTACAGCAAAAGCCTTCCTGAGGCCGGCGAGGGATCGTCTGAACCTTGATATCAGTTTACATTCGCTCGTGGAGCGTGTTGTCATTGACCCTCAGACCAAAGTCGTCCAAGGCGTGGTATTCTCAAAGAAGGGTCGTACTTACAATATCGGGGTGAAGAAGGAAGTGATTCTTTCCGCGGGGGCTCTCAATTCCCCTCAGATCTTGATGCTGTCTGGGGTCGGGCCAGCTGACCACTTGAGGGAGGTTGGTATATCGCCGGTCATTTCGGACCTGCATGTTGGTCATAACCTCCAAGATCACATTGCTTTAGGAGGTATCGTGTACACTGTGGATAAACCTTTAGGAAATACACTACCACGCATATCGGAAGTGAGTGTGCTCACAGACATGTTGCTCAATAATAAAGGCCCCATGATGGCTATGGGCGTGGCACAAGCCTTAGGGTTCGCAAGCTCTTCCCTGTGTAATTCATCAGACTACCCTGATATAGGCTACTATTTATCCGCTGTCACCGACAACATCGATGGTGGGGTGTTTCTAAAAAATATAGTTGGGTACACCGATGAGTTTTACAACAAGGTTTACGAACCTATTCTGTATCAAGACTCTTATCTGTCTTTCGGCACCCTATTGAGGCCAAAAAGTCGTGGATACGTGAAACTTAGAGACAAAAGCCCTCATTCACCGCCTTTGATCTACCCTAACTTCTTGTCACACCGCGATGACATAAAGATACTCGTCGAGGCGGGTAGGCTGAGTCAACATCTAAGTAATACTCCTACGATGAGAAGTATTGGTGCGAAGTTAAACCCTAATAAATTCCCAGGGTGTGAGCACTACAAGATGATGTCTGATGAATACTTGGAATGCGCTCTGAGGAAATATACGATGACGCTGTGGCACCCTTCGGGAACCTGCAAGATGGGTCCAGATTCGGATCCCTACGCTGTCCTTGATCCGAGATTAAGGGTGAGAGGCGTTCAAGGTTTGAGGGTCGCCGATGCTTCTATCATGCCTGATATTGTCAGTGGTAATCTAAACGTCCCGTGCATCATGATTGGAGAAAAAGTTTCAGATATGATTAAGTTAGATTGGGCAAAATATCTCAACTCTAATATAAATAGTTTTTGATACGTTCCGATGATTTTAATTTATTGATACTGCGACTTACTATGAACAACTAGTACAAACTTCCACGAGAACAAAAGTTTACATTTTATGAGCTTGAAAATAATATAAGTCTACTTTTATGTATCATGATATTTTATTTCATTCATGCTCTTTTTAATTTGTGCAAAGAAACATTGATTACAAAATATCTCGTTCAAGCATCTCATCTAATTGGTGTTCATGAATTATTTTAGAGAAGAGCTAAAAACTAAATATTATTTTGGTTTAGGAATATTAGTTTTCACAAAGACAATTATTCGTTGGCAAATGTGAAAAGTTGTTCAAAGACACGTCATGTTAAAGCGGATTTTTTCAATAGTATAAAGTATTTATGTACTTATTTATTTATTTAATACAATATTTTGCTATTTTTTTTAATATCATTGAACTATTTATTTTTAATAAAGCATGAGTAAAGCCTCTCTCTCCACCCATACCCTCCTTATTTTCTTCCTTAGTAAGAGATACAATTCTTTGTAGACATTTCAATTAAACTGATAAATATGGTTCAAAAAAATCTCCACTAGATTGAATATAGAACTATTATATATATTACGCTTTAAGTTACTAGGCGTTATTTCAAAAGATAAAACATTTTTATTTGGAAAATTCCCCCATAAGATTAATCTTAATTGGTTGGCATGACGTTGTTTGTGAAACGAAGCCCTTAAAGTATTTTTCCCATTCTATAATGTAATGTGTGTAGAGGGGAAAAACATATCTGTATAGGCATTTGATTTTTATTGTGGAATATCTTTTTTATTTAGCACCGCGCCTTACTAACCGTTCGAGTTAAACGTTAATTACGCTAATGAATTCGTAAATGGTAAGGTTGAATTTGGAGGAAGCGAACCCGAACTTGCGTGGAGGTAGAGTGTAAAAACATCTAGGGAATAAACCTAAGTTCACCCGAACGAGATTCGAACCTCAATCTCCCCATCCTTGGCAGTCTAGTTCAACATGAAACTAGCGTGTTATCCAACTTCGCCACCGAGGCGGGTATTGTGGATCAATCGTGAAAGGACATCTTGACATGCTGCCACCATAGGGGTGTGGGATAGGATTTGTGATAGGGGGGGTGAAGGAGGAGGGTTTGTTTATGAGGTTGTAATTCCAGAAAACGACACACTGACCTAATTTGAGCTATGCTATTAAAGGGGCCCGTTCAGCTATAACGCAATATTCATTCATACGATGAATTTTATCAAAATATAATGCACGTCAAAGAAAATATAAAAAAATCTAAAAGGGCTTTTTATCTTAACAACCCTATATTTAGTGTTTTATTAATCGAAAAAATGTGTGAAGATGTAGCATTAGCTAAAATTTAATTAAGTTTAAGCATAATTGCTGAACTATGATACTAAGATTGATTTTTAAAAAAAGCTCTAGGTATAGCCTTCCCTAAACAAATACAGTAATTCTTTTGATAGGCTCACCACAGACCAGTTCAATATATTTGATAACTAGCAACAAGCTTTCCTCTTTACCATGAGATAAGGATTTGCGGAGATTTCTTTTCCAATTTTTCTTATTGACATAACAAAGGGTGGAAGGGAGTATGAGAGGGGTCAGACCAGCAACACGAACGCTGCGACAGATTTATAAACGTCGTTGTGAGCGTTTGTTGGGTGTAGCGACTCCTCTCATATGAAACGATGCAATACACCAGAACAGCCTCGTAGCGGCGAATGTGTAACAGCGACCAAACCGTCAGTCTGTCACCGGGCTTGGATTAAATAAAAGACAACACCTACCTAAAATTGAATGGAGTGGGCCAGTCTCGCATGCGAAACTGATCCATACCATTTTGGTCTAGGTATATGTCACCCTGTATTTAGTATAGCGCCGCACTTGAGACGTAGGCTACTAATTGTGACTATGAAACTTTCCCTGTGAAGTTCATTCAAACGATAACAGTTTTCACCCGCCTCGGTGGCGTATTTGGCTAACGCTTTTGTCGTGTTGAGCTCGACTGCTGAGGACGGGGAGATCGAGGTTCGAATCTCGGTCGGGTGAACTGAGGGTGGTTTTTCCTAAGTGGTTTTCCACTCTCCCTCCACGCAGATGCGGGTTCACTTCCTCTGATTCAACCTTCCCAATTCCTAATCCAATAGAGTAATTAGTACTTAAAGCGTATAACCCGAACGGGTAGTAAGACGTGGTGCTAAATATTATTATTATTATTGATAACAGTTTCCCCCTCCATAGTGATTTAAAACAGGATGAGGATTGTTGTCATTAAAATTACCTTTATAGTTTCGGTCCAAAATCGAGTTGATCCTTCATTGAGGTGTAACCCTTAAAGAAACGCTAGTAAGAAAATATTTTAAAATATTACTGTAAAAATAAAATAATAGGAATTTATTTGGGAAAATTAAGTATATATTTCAATATTTAAAGTATCAGCATGGCTTCTTTGGTACTGACTGACAGCTGACAACTTTGAAAAGTTACCAGACCAAGTTATGTATCCCTACGCCAAACCATATGATCTGCCAAAACATGTGTTTAGCAGCTGTCACTTCTGACAGTCAAAATTTAGGTATATACAAGAAACATATTACTGTTTTATTTATTTTTAATTAATTGATGACATTGATATGTTGATGTTAAGCCTAGTACTGATTATAATTTTTTTCTACAATATTAAACAATTTTAAAAATTTAGCATTTATTTCTATATTAGCTGTTATTATTATTAATAATAAATAATTTTAATATTTGTTATTATTATTAATAATTTTAATATTTGTTATTATTAATAATAATAAATAATTTTAATATTTTTTTTATAAATAATTATTTTTAATAGTATTATTACTAACATTATAAATGTGAAAAATCAGAATGTGTAGTATTACACAGATAAAAAATCACTATCGTAAACATTTTTAATACTATTACAACAAATAAGTCATATTCGTTATGAACTGGCTTGTACCTTGTGTTTTCCATCGGGGTCGCAAGAACTTCTTCTACATCATATTCGTCATCGTCGTCTTCATCATCCTCAGACAGGTTAATGATTATAGGTGGGTGGGCCTCACTTGCATCCATTATATTATATTGTTTTAATGTTTAGGCCTATAAAATAAATTACAATGACAAATCAAAAGCTATCTTAATTAACAAAAATCTATTTTAGATTCACTACTCTTAAACCGTTATAGCAAAGTCTCTAATAAAACTACAATAACTTATAACTTGAAGTCTTAGCCTGATATTTATTTGATCAACACTGGAGAAAGACTCGCTAGTATTTTTTATTACACTTCACGGAATTTTTTGGAATACTATAAAAATCCTAAAACTCGAGGTTTAGCCTAGAGGGCAACACAACACAATCTTGGGGTTAAACGATATATTTTTTAGTCTTGATACAAAAACTTAAATTTTTGAATAATGTATATTGATCAATGAGAATCACTAGATATTTTTTATCACGTGCTTTAATATTATATTATATAAATAATTATTCTAAGATCATTAAAAACCCGTTTATTTTCCAAATATAACTCGCTCACACCCCGAACTAATATTTACAATATAACACATGAATTAATAAGTTGCAGAATTAACATTCACAAAAGACACTGTATTATTACAATTTGTAATAAAATTACTAACAGTAGCATAGACACGCCTAAATACTCAACTATAAAATATTTTGTTCGCTTGTAGACACACGCACGTGGTTTTATTAACTGTATTTTTTTACGATAACTCACCATTATAATGTCTATTTAAATCTGCTAGATTCTGGTTATGAGAATAACCGTTTGGTTGTTTATATAGTTTTGAAATTTGCTTTTAGTGCTTAATTCAAATTAATTATTAAAAGCAAGAGGTTGCTAAAAGCGGCCTTGGATGCTAAAAACAAATATGGCCACTGGATACAAGCTATGCTGCCAGTTGGTGATGTACAGTAGCCCCATGGCTTCTTTGGTGCTGACTAACAACTCACAGCTGAATTCTGACCATCAACATTTTGGTATATACCTAAATTTTGACTCTAAGAAGTTACAGCTGCTAAACACATGTTTTTGCAGATCATCTGGTTTGGCGTAGGGATATATAATTTGGTCTGGTAACTTTTCAAAGCTGTCAGTCAGCACCAAAGAAGCCATGGGGCTTCTGTAGAGGACCTTGTTGCCGGTTGGACGGTGAATAGTATTAATACTCGTGTTTACAAAATTTAAACTTTTTATTATTTCACAAATATTTTGTATGTTCTTTCCTATTTATTATCACAAACCATTTATTTATGTTAAAGATATGCGAGGCCAGTTATAAAAATATTGATAACTGAATATAATACCATTAAATGTATAGTTTCACACTATTTAACCTGTAATTGCCACAAGAGTTAAAAGAAAAACTAGAATGAATTTACTAGACTTTTTTTTTTTCTTAAATTTGATTACGGAAAATAAAATTATAGTGTAATCCTTGGGGAAATATTGGTAAAAGTGAATGATAATATTTTTATTGATAATAATAGTAATACTTAGCAAATAATAATTATTTCCAAATATGTCGACAAAGGTTACTTTCAGACAATGCTGGCATTACTGATGCCATCTGATAGCTGTCATGTAAAACCAAAGAAGTGGTAACGGCACTGTACCTATTTTTTTAAGAAGTTTTAATTTGGTAACATATGTCTATTAATTAATCTTGTATGTATTTTTCCAACTTTTTTTTTAAAAAACTATATTATTATAGTCGTTTAATATTAAATCAAATACACAATGCTTTAAGTTTTAATAATATCAAATCTTTGTTTAGAATTTAATACAAATTGTTAATTCAAAATTATCTGAGAGCAAAAATCATTTTTCTGGTATCGAACTAGTGGCGCACTTAATTTGTTTTACAGAGGTTCAATCCTCGGTCCCGGCACAGATTTATCTGATTACCAAACCCTCCCTTCACCTCTGACAAGACATCTTGTGAATGTGGGAAATGCCAGGCCTCCACCATGGTTCGGATCCCACGTTAAACTGTAGGTCCTTCATTTAATCTCACAATCACCCTAGCATTACACATTAGCGTAAGTGCGTATAGCCCGAACGGGTAGTAAGACGCGGCGCTAATAATAATAATAATAATAATAATTTGTTTTCAAATATTTTTATTTATACACAAAATTTAATTTGATGACTTTGGGCTACTTCGAATTTTCTTATTATCGCGCTTTATAAACGATCGTCCATAAACCACGTGGCACTTTTTTCTTACCTTTTTTTTACCCTGCCCCCACCTCCCCATGTAACACCAAGTAAAACCTTTAGCCTGATCCCCCCCCCCCCTCTCTCCAACCTGTGCTACGTAACTTTCACGTCAAGTGTGAATTTCATGTAAACAAAAAGTAAGGGCTTAACATGAATTTTCAACACTGTACAGATCATTAAGAAGTTATTTTATTTTACTACTCGTTCGGATATGCTTATGTACTAATTACGCTAATGGTTTTAGGGATTAGGAAGGTTATATTTAGAGAAAGTGTACCCATATTTGGGTGGAGGGAAAGTGGAAAACTACTTTTAAAAAACCATCCTCATTTCACCCAACCGAGATTCGAACCTCGATCTACCCGTCATCGGTAGTTTCATCTACTGTGAGAGTAACACCTTAGACCATGCGGCCACTGAAGCGGCTAGTTGGATAGTTGAATGACACAAACAAGGAAGTGATCATGTATAGCTCAGACATTAGAGCTGTCGTCTCGTAGATCTGGAAAGCCAGGGTTCAAATCCCTTTTTGGATGTCATTTTAATATAATTTATTGTCTTATTACTACACAAAATATGTTATAAGCTTTTTTTTAAAGGTTTGTACACAATGTTATATTACTTAGTGATTTTAAAATAATATTACATTATATTAAAATATAAAAACGAATGTTCTTGAGTATTTTTCCTTACGTCATCCTAAGAATTTTCGAATATGTTATTTTTATATTCGCGTAGGATGACAATTTTACCTAAATGTGTGTTAATAATACATGTATGGTAAAAATATTTTCATAGATAATGTCACTATAGTCAAACATGAACCCACTTCGGTGGCCGCATGGTCTTAAGGCGTAACTCTCGCGATAAACCAGACTGCCGAAGTAGGGGAAATCGTGTTTCTATCCCATTCGGGTGTATTGAGTGTTGTTTAACCTAAATGATTTTCCACTCTCTTCACGCAAATGCGGGTACTCTTCCTCTAAATTCAACCTTCCTCATCTTTAACCGGTTAGCGGAATTAGTGCATAAGCGAATGGGCAGTAATACTAGGTCTATATATATATATATGTGTGTGTGTGTGTGTGTTTTATTTTCTAAATACATTTTTTAAAGGTCACATGGCATTCTCAACTTATTTAAATCTCCCCAACACGAGTCCTGTTCCGTGTTTGCCGTTCTGTAACTCTGTCCAATTAGTTTAAAGTAGTCTTGCAAACATTTTGATTTAATTATAGCGTGAAGGCTGTTTGCGCTTCATGGCTAATGAATTCAGAGCACTTTTATAAGGATCTATTTTGTCGCGACTCCGAACATGTTTACAAGGTGTACAGATGTAGATGTGAACGATTCCTTTGTATTACGTGTGACATTATTAAAAGTCACCCCCATACAAATAAACAATTTTCATATATTTTAATTAGGTGACTATTCTATCTGTCTCTTTTTAAATATTGCATAAAAAGAATATTCTTATTTATTTTTATCACTCACTCCAAGTTAATATTAATACAAAATACACGTGTCAGTGGCTGCATGGTCTCTGGCGTCACACTCTTTATATATTAGACTGCCCATGAAGAGGAGATCGTGGTTCGGTCCCGGTCGGGTGTACTAAGGGTGACTTTTTCAAAATGGTCTTTCACTCTTTCTCCACGCAAATGTGGGTAAATAATAAAAAAATAGGCCTAATTACTTTGTAAGGGGTGAACATAATAAAGATTTAAGTAAATATCTCAGCTTTTATTCGTATGTGCATATAAAATCGAAATTAAGTTAATGCTACACTCATTAACTAAACTAATACAAAAATATGGCAAAACTAAACCAATCTACTGTCGGTATTTGTCTAATTTTTGTTCAACTTAATTGTTAGTGTAACTCTCTAGCTGTGTGTTTGTGTGTTTGTTTGTGTGTTTGTGTTTATTTGAGGGTGCATTGTATTGTTTTCCGTTCCCTTAACACACTAATCCGGGTGCCTTTTCTCTAAGCTACTTTTATTTATCTACCTTTTAGATCCAGTCGTTAGTAATAATTGTGTTAAACATAATAATTAAGAAAAATTGTGATACGTGCAGGGGGCGGGTTTATCTACAACCAATTTTCACTGTCTTTTCCCCATTTTTACTCCATGCTAATACAGCTGTATTTCTTCTGAGCTTCCTTATAAAACTACTCGTCAATTACTCTTGTTTATCACTAAAATAGTATGCATTTGTGTGTAATTTTTTTTTTATAAAATTGTATTTGACCTTTTTTGTTGTTTTTTGTTTGTTCTCAGCCATCTAACGCAGACTAGCTCTTGGCTACCTCCCGCGGAGACTTGGGTCCAAAGCAGCTCCGGGTTCCCCTACGGCTGGGAGCAGGCCACGGACCAGGATGGCAAATATTACTTCATCAAGTGAGTTCTTTTTTAACCCTCACTGCCCCCCCCCCCTCCCCGCCTTCTGACTCGTTTGTATCACTCTGTGGACTTGCGTGATATTGATCAATGGCTGACCGACAAAGGGACGATACTCTTATTAATTAGTGTGTATTGAAAATTATTTTATTTAGATTGTATTAATTACTTTAAATACAGTATAGTCACGTTAATCCGAACTACGCTAATCCAAACAAAAGTGGAAGCAAACCAAATTAATTTTAAAACAAAATTTATGGTGATAGTACAAAGTAGCGAAAAGAAAAAATGTATAAATTCACTCAGTTTGTTTTGCTTGCAAAAATGATGAAAATATCATATTTTAGGGTATCTACAACAATTATTTATTTATTTGTCATCTTCATAAAATCAGTAAGCCTCTTTTGTCGCAATGAAGTGAAACTGTTGGCTGACGCAACATTCCGCCATCGCCTCGTGAACATCGCATCAGCTGGTGTCACGACGGGTTGACGGGCCCATTAGACCCTACAGGGATTTTTAAATTTACATTAGAGGAAAGATTTAGGTTAATCCAAAAATCTTGTAATCCGAATAGGTCTTGGTCCCAATTAGTTCGGATTAACGATATTCTACTGTATAAGCTATACAGGGTGGGACGAAAACAATTAGGCGATCTATGCTGAGGAAAGTGATGGACAACGTGCTGAGGTTTGTCTGACGTCCGGTGGAGCTCACCTGAGTGACATTATCTTCAAAAAGTGAAAATTATAGTATGTAGTTTGCTTTTATTTATCAAGTGAATATTTAATTTCATATTAAAGGGCTAATTTCCAAATTAATAATCGTTTAATTGTTACGGCCTCAACCTGTATAACTTATGGTGGGGTGGGAGTTTTTTTTTATGTGTGTGGAAAAAATAACATTTTATGTCATTAGGGGTCAACCATAAGCCATGTAATGCTATTAAGAGGGGAAAAGGGGGTGCTTTAGATGTCTACTTGGTGCTACAGGGTGGGGAGGGTAGAAAAAAGGTAAGAAAAAACAGCGTTAATACTAATTGTCACCGATCACGTTATATGGGGTTCGGGGTAGGGCACGTCTCCCCCCCATCCCCATAATAATCTGCTCAAATGGGACTCTCTTTTTATCGTAAAAGAAACAGTAAATTAATTTGTTCAAAAAATTAAAGATCTACTTTCGGAACAATGCACAAAAGATTGCGGTAAATTTTTGATTGCTAGAATTCATTCAGCGCTATCATATTTTCTGTGGTATTCATTTAGTCCATAATAATTTTTATTTCTCTAAATTAAAAGTGATAATGTGCTCGTTCTCTATGACCCCATCCAACCCCTCTCCCTCCCACCTAATAATAATTATGAGCAACTTTAAAAAAACTATATTGTTATAGTTGTTTAATATTGATTTATCAAATATATAATGCTCTAAGTTTTAATAATATCTATTATTTGCTTACAATTCAATACAAATTGTTAATTTAAAATCATCTAAAACCCAAAAGTATTTTTCTGGTATCGAACTAGTGGCACACTTAATTTGTTTTCGAATATTTTTATTTATACACAAAATTTAATTTGATGCTATTGGCCATTGGTCAAAGCTACGCAGCAATATTTTATAATAACTCAATATGGTAGCGTAATTATATTTGAGTAAAGAGATTTAGTCACCGTCTGTGAAACCACTTTATGATTTTTAATAGTTTGTACCTATCCCTTCTGTTTAATTTCGATGGTTCATATTGTCATGGCGAAAGGAAGAAGGTTTGATCATATATATATGTGTATATATATATATATATATATATATGTATATATATATATATATATATATATATATATATATATATATATATATATATATATATATAAATATGTATATATATATATATATATATATGCTTTTTTTACTTATTTCTGTGACGTAGTTTTATTAGAGAGCTCAAATTACTGATATAGCGGGTAGTTATGGTAAAAATCTTGTTGGATCCGATTATGAAAGCTTAAAGTATTATTTGTATTACTATTACTATTTTAATTCCTTTTTTTGGCCAAAAGTGAAGGGAGGCGAAAAAAAATTGTTTTAGCATCTAATCTTTTAATTTCTTAAGAAATTATAAACAATAGATTACTATAAAAAATATATATATATATATATATATAAAATCATTCATAAACATAAAACCGAGTGCGTTTTGAAAATCTGGACGAGCTACAATGCATATTCTCTCCAAAAGTAAGCTACAATAATACTTGCGCCCGTAGATTTAATGAGTCTTTGTGTTTTATACATCTTTGAACATTCATTCCCTAGTGGTCTATAAGTTTTATGTATCCTAACCAACTCATGTTTTACACATTAAATATATATTTATATATTTTTTCTAATTTAAAGAATTGAGACAGTTAAACGCTCAATTATATATTACATTTTCTGATTCATCTCCATGTTATATTTGGTTTTTTTCTTTAAATCCATGTATCTTATAAATAACGACTATCCAAAAATTAATGTAAATAATTTAAACCTTACAGAAAAAAAATCATTAGTTTAGGAGCTATACTATACAAGTGACACATATAATCAAAGTTGTTTCGAACACGCATTAATTAAATTCTTAACTGCATCCTCTCATCCATTCCTTTGCTATGTAAATGATTCGATCTTACAGTGACGTCACAGCACGAGTGACTACGGATATACCCGAAGATTTACGATTGTTTGATTTCACTAAGGCTCCTTTCGCCATGGCAATTACGAAGTTCATTGCTGGTTGACGAAATACGTCTGGTAATGGAGTAAAACCATGGTCTTAACAGAGAGGCGAGGAATTATTGGATGACTTTTTAAACGAGTGTGTTGGAGAGAGAGCACCCCCATTTAAGATTGAGTTGGGCGCTGAAATCTTATTTTATTTTGGAGCGTTTAAGGTGCTTCTAGTTTAGATCAAAGCATTTTCCGATTAAATTGCCTTGAACATTTGTTAGTGCCACCACTGTCGTAAGTGTACTCTGATATATAAAGAGGACAAATTTCACTTATGAGTGTTCTACAAGTTTATTTTTACCCTAGCCATGTCCACCCCCCGCCCAAAACCTAAAAGGTCCTCACAACCCCCATTTTAAATCGCCACCGAAAGTATTATTAATAATTTAGTTTTTTATTCCTCTTTAATGCTTAAGCTAGTAACTTATATATGTCTTTTAAAATTAATAGCTACAACACCGATTATATTTTTTTTTTAAACTTTAGATTTCTTCAAGAGGGATTTAATGTTAGTGTCCCTTCCCCCAAAAAATTAATTTCTGTGTACTTTACTGTTGGTACGGCCCTTAATTTTGTTTCTTGTCCCGGTGTATTGCATTCCTAGCTGTGTACTTACGTATCACCTTTACAGCAAGATTATTTTACTGTACATAGAATGAGCCTCTTTGTAAATAGTTTTCGTTATAGTTATAGTTTGTACAAATTCCCTTAGAGGCACTTCGTACAAACTCGGTCACGAAAAATGGCCGGCCGGTGTCTCGCTTCGTACCGGTCATGTTTTGGTGACCGACACTGTGCATTTTGGGAATGTTGGTGTATATTTTTATCACAACCCACTAGTTATAAAGTATTACAGAGACAAGGTAATTAATTGAATGTCAATAACTAATCCTAAATTTATAAATAGAGTATTAAACATATCAGTCTCATCTTATTGAGTTTTTAAGATAGGGTGGAAGACAACATGAGTTAAGATCAGTATTTTTCCAGTTTTGTTTCCAACATTTTTTTTAGGGCAAAATAAATAAAATATTGCTCCAGTTGATACGTTCAGCTCAATTCTCAATATATTGTAACCTCAACAGTTCTTAATTATCTGCTGAGTAAAATTCTGTAATTTAACCAGCACCTTTTTTTCTTTATTTTAAAGGTTTTTGGTCTAATGCTGTAATGCACATGACAAATAATAAAGAATTGTTGGTATTTCAATATGTAGAAAATATATACATACACATACACACAAATACACACACGGATATACACATATACACACAGATATACACATACACATATAACACACATAACGCCATTCCCTTAAGGGATAGGCAATAAATTGTGCATGTATCTAAAAAAAAAATAGCTCCGTTCTTAATCGATCCTCACTAACTTTCTCCACACTTCCTTATCTTTGAATATTTCATTCGTTTCAACAACATCCATACAGAGAGTTATGCATGCTCTTTTATTCTTACAACTTTTAGGGTTTATTTTTCACACATTAAAGCACAACATTAACCACGTCTTACATGACCTACCCCTTCCTATTGATCCACACTCTCTTCCGTCATATTTGCTTCGTCACTCCATCCACACTCGTCCTCTTAAGATGCCCAAAGCAACGTAACACGCTTCTTTCACGTTTACCTATTGGACTCCCTTTGAAACCACGATCCTTCGGCACCGATTCATTATGGACTCTGTCCATACGACTTTATCCACAAACATTTCTTAGGTCCCTCATTCCAACCGCATTCCCCTTGCTCTTGAGTTTCTCCCGGCAAACCCACACCCACTCTTCACATCCATGAAACAATGTTGGCGTTAACACACTTTAACTTAATAAAGTTACTGAAATAATATTTTGTTTAGTTTGAAAAAAAAAAATTATTGTCACAAAAACGGACAAAATACAGACACCTTAACTCGTGTTTCCTTACAATTGTTTAACATATGTGCTCTGTCAAATTCGTATCCAAGCGAAAGATGACCATACATTCATTACGGTCTTTATAATAACTACATAGTTAAATGAAATTTTAATTTTTATAAATACTATTTCAAAAATTCCATTACTTTGTGTATTGTACAAATATAGCTTAAAACTAGGCCATCTGGTGTCGATCTAGACCTATTTCTATTTAATGTGATGCAGCGCTGTTTTTAGTTATTCTCTTCGAGCTGAACTACTTTGTCTCTGAGTTTTACTTATGGTGGGTACTGTACATTAACTGTGAGGTTGCATATTACTTGGGAATGCTGTAAATATTTTTAGATGTATGAGATGTGATTGTGCCAACCCTTCTTGAAAAGATGTTGAATGAGCATATATATAACTATCTATATATATCAGGGATGGGGAGCTTGAATCCTCGATTTCGATTCCTCAATCTCTTCAAATCCTATGGTGTTCGAAAGATTCGAGTTTCGTAAAAATCTTAAAAGTGAATCTCGAATACAATTTTATGAAGGCCTTGACTTGATATAACAATTTTAAGCAATTGGTAAAATAAATTATGTAGCCTTGTGTAATTGGGAGAGTAATAAAACCACAAGAGAATTTTTTTATTTATATCATTAATTTACTAAATAAAAGTACTCTCTTTATTGTTGATTACAGAAATGACAAACACCAAGTCTTTAACAACTTTTTAAGTTTAATTAAAAACATATTATTTTTGGCTAAAATTGTACTCGTACATTTATAAAAATTCGACGATTTGAATTTGGATTCGAGATTCAAGAGAAGATTTAAGATTAGGATTTAATAAATATAGGAATCGGTTCATCTTTTTTATATATATTTATATTTATATATATATTTCCTATAAAGAAATAGTGTATATATATATATATTTCCTATAAAGAAATAGTGTATATATATATATATATATATTTCCTATAAAGAAATAGTGTATATATATATACTATTTATTTATAGGAAATCTATCCTATTCATTATTTTAAACATTTTCATTGGCTAAAATTCAATCCAGTAAACCTGTTAATCGAAGAACAAAGTAACTAACAAATCTAAATTTTAAGTATGATTTGTAAAAAAAAATGTTAACTGAAATCGAATATAGTTAATATTGGTTCCATTTTTAAATCCTGGAAATCTAAGTTTATTTATTCCACTTAGTTTTACTTACAACCATAGTCTATTGTTACGTTACTATTACAATAATGTGATAGTTTATATTTTAATGAATTATGTCCTGTGAAAAAATATAACAGGAAAGTAAACGCTTAATTAAAAATACACGATATTCACCAATGAAAAGAATAATTACCTAAAACACCGTAATATCTTTCAACCCAATTTCATTGTGAAATATTATAAAAGTAACATTTTGAATATATAAAATATATGTACTTGATATATATGATATGTTATTAAAACTAAAGTTAATATTTTAAACGCCAGTTTTCGATAAACATTCATAAAATGTTAAACAAACCAAAGTATTTCTCTACTAGTTTTTAGGATCAATATTTTTCTATTTCATCTTCAAATTCATTAAATCTCCTTTTTGGAAGTGAAATGAAAACAGTCGAGTAAAAAATGGCTGGAGTTCTGTTTACACTGCTATACGCAGAACCACCATATTGGTTCCACTTGCACTTCAAGTTAAAAAAGCATAACTAATTAAGATATTTCTTCATCGACAAACACCACAGCTATAGTCCACTTGAGTCACCATAGGAAGAACCTTTTATGACATCTAAAAAAAATAAGTAAAAATCCGTATATATTTGACAACTTGACATACTAACTTACATCATTAAACATTGACACCTGCGAGTCATACCTCTAATAAAATTAGTAACTATATTTTTGACTGTTGGATTTAAAACACCCGCATCGGTGGACACGCAGACTAAACGTCACGCTCGATTAGTCTTATTTTTCAGTGACGGGGAGGTCAAGGTTAAAATCCTGGCTGGGTGTAACAAGGCTGTTTTATCCATAAGGGATTTCCCATCCTCCCATCACGCAAATGTGGTTGCATTACCTCTACATTCGTCTAAATGTGGGTAGTTAAGACGGGTAGTAAGACGGGTAGTAAGACACAGTGGAGGAGGAAATAAATATATGTAAGACTCTTTTGTATTGTCAGCTAAGTAACTTTTTTGAACATTCATTTAAGTAGCTGCTTTTAGACTGTTAACTAAGTTCTTTATTTGAACTGTCAACTAAGTGCTTTATTTGAACTGTCAACTAGGTGTTTTATTTGGACTGTCAACTAGGTGCTTTATTTAGACTGTCAACTAGGTGTTTTATTTGGACTGTCAAGTAAGTTCTTTATTTTAATTGTAAACTAAGTCCTTTATTTTGACTTTCAACTAAGTTATTTATTTGGACTGTCAACTCGGACTCTCCAACAAGTACTTTATTTGGACCGTAAACTAAGTGCTTTACTCGGACTATCCAACAAGTACTTTATTTGGACCGTAAACTAAGTGCTTTACTCGGACTATCCAACAAGTACTTTATTTGGACCGTAAACTTAGTGCTTTACATGTACTGAGATATACTGTAAGTTAAACTATATATTTTTGCACCATCAAGTAAGTTAAATATTTGGGCTGTGAGTTTTTTTGGACTATCAACTAAGTGACTTATTTTGGGACCATCAACCAAGGTTCTTTCTATGTCCACCCAACCAAATGCTCCTCCCTGTCGATCTGTTGCCAGCAAGTAGTCCCGGAAGAGACGGTGGATGACCGGTGAGTCTGGTTGTTGTTGTTGCCTCTAGGTGGGGGTCGAACTTCTAACGTCATGTTCACTAGACTAGTAAGCCTAGATGCTGCAGGCAAGCTGTGGCAGACCAATAAGAGACGGCCGGACAGCCACTCCACCAATCACAACTTCACGTTCATGAGACATTTCTTCCTCCACAAGCCAAGGTAGCACGTTCCCACGCGTACATCGCCAACCGCTGCTGCTGCGCTACTGTTACCCCTAGCATCACTTACGATGCTAGTTGATGAGGGTGATGATGGAGTGGGTTTTTTTTTTTGTGGATTTAGCTGAGTTTCTATCGTCCGCTACAGCTTAAACGAGGTTAATTTCCAGCGCCACCAACGGAGCTATTTGGATAGTACTGGTACATGATTATATTACATTCCCTGTAGGAATTATCCTCTGAAAGGTCTTTTTTCCTACCAATATCCTACTATATAATAGATTTCTGGTAGGGAAAAAGGCCTTTCAGAAAACAATTCCTACGGTGAACGGACTTTACATCACTTTCACAATCGCCCGTTCCCTAAGGAGGGCTCCGGATTCGGAAAACTGGGCGCCGCCAAACGGGGGCGGCCAACTGGGCACTGGGAAGATTGGGTGCCAGAATCAATTTTTTTAAATGTTATTCTTGTAATGAATTAAAACTAACAACTGGATTCCAGGGTCGATTTTTTTAAATGTTAACAAAAAAAAGTTCATTCATGATGAAAAAACACAAAGGCAATCATGCGCAACACCATTTACAAATTTAAAAAAAAAGTTAGGTCAAGGTAGGGTCCACCTTTATAAATATACACAAATTTAGTTTCCTATGTTATGAAATGAAAAAATAATCTCCCAAAATAAATATTTAAATAAAAAAAACTATAACTTTTTTTACACTGGTGCCCAGTCTTACCAATGCCTAGCTGTCTTAGATTGGGAGGGTTCTGGTGTATAGTTTAGAAAAAAGTTAATTTCTTATTTTTAAAAACGTGTCCCATTTCAAATAGTGGCGGCTGACCTAATCCAACGTAGCTATTTTAACGATTCTAGCTAGTAATTAAAATAAAGCGACGGGACGGATCGAAACTCAGCTGAAATCAACACAACAATTTTAATTTTTCATTTTATTTTTATTGGTATGCCATGTTTTTACTTGAAAATATCCTTACTACGAATTAAAGCAAATTCTTACATTTATACTTGGATAGTCTTGGTAGAACCAGTATGTCTATTAAAAAATTGTGTTTAAAGATACATCAACATATTAGTAATATTAGTTTTCTGAACTATCTGTAACGAGTGTTTGAACTGTTATTAGACAGTGAATTATCAATTATAATATTCTAATTTTACGTTAATTATACGTTAATTTAATATTTGAGTCTCGTTTGTACATTTTTTAAGTAGCTGTGAAAAATAACGTCATTTAGATGGTTAAGTCTCGTTTAACCCTTTTAAAGAAAGACGAGGCAAAGACGTTATTTGACAGTTAAGTCTCGTTTTCTATGTGTTTTTAAAAGGGGTGAAAGAATATTAACGTTTACCATAGAGGAAAAGTGACTTAGCTCTAAAACTGACAACATCTAGACCTCCGATCATTAATCCGTCTCCGTGAAAGAAGAAACCTTATTTTTTTATCGATGATAAGATTTTCCAATCTGGCCGGGAATAAAATTCACAAATGTCGACTCGGAAAGCAGACGCACTATCGTAAGAGAATATAACTAAAAGATAATTAATATATGTTGAAACTGGCAGTATGATATGAAAGGTGATGCATGGAAGCACGCGTTGATAAATGACTGCGAATGTCGAGTGGTGGGTCGTGGCGTGTTGCCCTATTTGACGAGGACTGCACTTGTGAATGTGTTAACTCTACATTCAGCGGCGTTAACTGGGAGCGGAAATCAAATTGACACGCGTTCACTGGTCCCTTTTGTGATTTGTAGCGACGTGCGTGGTTGGTCGAATAGATTGTAAGAGAGATAAAAGGGGACGGGGACGGGGGGGTATAATTTACAAGTACAGTACCTTCAAGCCATTTTGCAGCACTCCACTGGCCGCCACTGACACAGTAATAGCGTAGTCAACCCTCGCATTTGAATAGAGGAGACAATCTATGATTGAAAAGGCTCCTGTATTAAATTCCCATCAGGTCCGACCATAGATGTAGATATATAGATATTTGTTTCCTTTGCAGAGGTGATGCATTAATTATCTGGGATATATAGTTGCTGTGGCTGTCCTATAATTAATGGACCGTTTTAGCACTAATATTTTTTATATTTCTTGTCCTAGTTTGTTATTTATAATAAATAAGATCAATCCGACTTCATTAATTGTTTGGAATATTTTAACCAAAACTAGAAAGTTAATAAAATGCAAGCTAAACGATCTCATTTAAATACAATATCATAAAAACGAGTTTTCATAAGAAAATATTAGAATCTGGCAATATGTTCTTATCTTAAATAATCATATATTTTGTTTGAACAGTTGTTTTATACAAATTATTATTTTATAATTATTTGTAGTGCCAATTTTTTAAATAAGTTCAATGTTAATACGTAATCAAATTAAATATGAAAATGAAGCACGCGCCAAATTAATACTACCGGCAGTAAAATAATTATTTGTTATAGCTTTTACATCATTAGGCTCAAATTAAAGGTTACTCCGGGGTAAGGGTTATAACAGAATAATTTTAGATAAAATATGACCACATTAGTATGGAGAGAGGATTGAAAAACTACCTCTAGCTCCCTCGGCAGAGATTCTTTACCTAGACCTGTGCGTCATCGGTATCCAGTTGATAGCAAGATCGACACTCTAGCTCGGTCGATAACATGTATGTCTAAGATCCTGGGTTCGATCCCTGACATGATCGAAAAAATCTATAATTGGTGAAATGTGGCTTTCCTCTTTCAAAATGATGAATTAACGGCCAGGGGTAGGATGTTGTGTCTGTTCCAGATTTAAGTTAGTTTACAAGTTATGTGCTGATATAATCAGTATTTTAAAAAGTGCACGTTAAATTTCTCGAAAAAATGAAATGACATGACATGTATTTGACGAAATCGTGGGTATGTGTTTCCAACAATTTAGTTTGATCTCAGAACTGCAACATTTTGCGTTTATACCTTGTGTAAAATAAGTTTATTTCCTCCTCTAGTGAGTTTTTTTTAATAATAACATTTAAAATATAATAATTTTGATGGGATGTTACATTTAGGGAGAACTATATTTCGAAATAAACCATTTCCAAAATAATCCGATATTTGTGGACGTCTGCAACGCGTCTCAAGCGTTACAGTATGTGACCCCTTTAGTGCTGGAATTGGAGCGGTGTCAGATAACAAGCGAGGGTGATAGTCTCACCATTATAGAACATAGCAGCTAAGTGGTTAGAGAGGTTAACCTACTACAAACCTAGGGGTCAGTGGCGGTTGGACCGACGTGGAAGCAAGCATGGCTCCTCTGGAATAAGTCCCACTTCCCCCTTTTGGAATAAATTACTCCCTTTGGATTCATTTCACGCCTTTCTTTAATTCTCGATTATAATTCTCAATAATTGTCTTCCCCGCATCAATAAAAACTCTGTAAAAACAAGAAATGTACACATTTTTTATATCAAAATGAATATACAGAAGACGTTTTTAATTCGAAGTCCAAGGTATTTAAAAAAATCAAAATATCCAAAATTTGAACTAACTATTTTCATGAGTATCTAGGCGGTTGTTTCACAATAAATCAATTACTTAAAAATATGCTACATATAATCACACATTTTTTTAAGCTATATAAAACATGAAACACATATACATAATAGATACATACATACTCACATACATACATAAAAAAACAAGAAAAATTTAAATATAAAACTTAGACTCAAATCAGAATTTATGAAAGCCTAGCCAACACATCCCCTATATTAATTAGGAAACCCGCTCGCCGCAGGGTAAGTTAGGTTTGAAATTAATACAAACTCAAAAAAATTAACAATAGGCCCCTATATAGGCTTCGAACTATCCAAATATTTCCAACTAAAATTATAATTAAATGTTTATTTTTTACCATTGATTCAAATATAAATTTCATGGGGAATCATGGTGGGTTTGAATTATTCAATTTTTCGAATTAAATAATGTCGATTTATCCAAATAATATTGTATTCATTTTAAAGCTATTATAGCTGGGTTGACCATTGATCAAGTTCCAGTGATGACTTTAAACTCAAACTGTTTGATATTTTATAACAAATAACTTCGAATAAGTAAATAAAATGTACAAAGACATTGATCGTAATGAAAACAAGACAAAAGAAAGAGACAGAAACCAGCTAATATCTAAGTTATTCTCTTCGCTAGCAAGTTTTCTAAGGATTCAAGCACTGACCTTAAGTTAATGTTGAATAGAGAGAATGTCAGTAAAAGGTCACTAAGTTTAAGGGGAGGATTCTATTGTTTTCTTTTCATGAAATGTCAATCTCATTGACGAAATTTCCAAACGACCCAGCCGATTTCCATACTCTACGTACCCTTGGTTTACCCTCTAAGATAACACGCCTACATTGCATTATCCCATTATGGTATAGATTATTAGATAAACGTATAGTTTAAGATGGAAGTGTGAGGAACTTGAGTTAAGACCAGTATTTTTGCATTTTTATAACAAAACCTATTTCGGACAAAATAAATACAATATTGTTCCAATACTAACATAGAGTTCACATGGTAGTATCCACCGTTATTTAATATAGACGACGAGAAACTTTTTAAATTGCGAGAAACTGTTGTCATTAAATTCCAAGTGACCCTTTCTTTACAGATATTTAAAAACTCTAGACATAACTCTGTAAAAAAAATTAAACCCTTATGTTTTCATTGGAGCAATATTTTAATTATTTTGTCAAAAAAAAAGTTATAAAAACTGCAAAAATATTGGCATTCCCTACACTATCACCTTAATCCATCCAGGTATACCACCTTTCAGCGTTCGACGTTCCATTTTCAATATTTCTATCTAATATAAAATAAAGTAAAATGAATTAGCAAAATTGCTCATAATAATGTCCCATATAAGTAAAATACTGTAATAATCAAACAAAATGTTGAATTTAATGAAACCAACGAGATTTGAAATTGAAGCTCATTTGTTGCACCCTAAGTGTCAAGTCGTATTTGCTAAGCTGATATAAATATTATTTCGATCGTCAATATATTTAAATAACTATACGCTTTACCAAACACAGTATTACTTATTTTTTAAATGTTACCTTTCTTATTTTGAGTGGAAACATGGCATAATGTTTTAATTAATACTTTATTTTGTTTAGCTCTTTGGTGATCCTCTACTGAACGAATAATGAATCATGCTTTTTGTGTTGCAGCTTTCTGAAGTATATAATTTATTTGGTATAATACGTGCTAAAATGATTTATTTTTATGGCGGCTTCATATGTTTGGGACTATATAGTTTCGATGTTTTGATTTTATGCTCCTTATTGGCAATTTATTCAAGTAATTTGTTTCAAAATGTTTTTACAGCTGAATAATTTATTGGTTTCGCCTGTAGAAGTAATTTGTAATGTTACATAATTATGTGTGCAAATATAGTAATTATTTGCGTGGTCGAGTAGCATGTTTGCTTGGTAGTTTCTATAAGGCCATTTGATAGAATATGTTGCGTATTAGTTATTCCTGTGTATTATATTTTAGGCATGCAAATTAGTCTATTTGAATCATAATGTAAACCTAATGAACCTGTAACTAACCCTTTTATTTATAATTACGAGTATAAATCAATAATTAAGAAACACAAGTTGTATTTCACATTAATTAATTCTCGAGCAATGAATGGTAAAATAATAAGATGAAAACTGTTTCTGACTTAAGAAGAATTACGTGAAATTGTAAATATAATTAATTTCTGCTCGTAAAGATACAGAGTGTAATAAATATGCTTTGAGGGATTTATCTTTATTTCGGACTAGCTTGTATACAAGCATTTTAATATGTTTAAACTATTTCGTGAATTTTAAATTATTTTAAAACTATGTTTTGAGAGTCAAACATGAATGATGTAATTTTTTATAAATTTTGACATACAATTATAATTACTGTCTAAAGTAACAACACCATAATTGTTACTACTAGGAAGACGAATTATACTAATTGCTAGCTACAATTTTGATCAAATTAGGTTGAAATGGATTCTTTGTAGATATGTTTTGTCAAATTAGTGTTGAAAGAGCCACTCAGAAAAATCTTTAAAAAACAAATATAAACTTAAATGTCATTAATATGTTATAGGCTATACTAGTATGAGATCTAAAAAAATCCACCTAATAGTTAAAAAGTTATTAACAAGAAACATACCCCCCATCACATTTTCTCTGTTGTAAAGTATGGACATTTCTAAACTTTTTGTGTCAAGAGTATGACCGTGTAAGTCCGAACCTAAAACATTTTTTTAAGATAACTAAATATCCAGTTAGTTGGTCGTAGTTCGAATACTAGCCAGGTTTATGGTGGAAAGTGTAGTTTTTTCTTAAATAGGCTCCCACTCTCCTTCCACACAGATGCTGATACATTTCCTCTAAAATATTGTTTGTTTGTATCAACCCCACAAGCTTAATTAAAATGTGTAAAACCTAAACTGTTGGTGAGACGCACTTGATACAAAACATTATTTCCTTTATTTTTGAACATTTTCATACAAGGGCGATAAATCTTCAATGTTTTGACAAGTGCGAATTGAAGACGTATAACCTATATATTGTAGACCTTCCAAGTTTGCCAGATGTTTACGGAACAGATGCGCATCCAATTTTCTGTCTAGCCGTCACTGCTGAAATTCAGCTGCTCATAGCAATAACTGGATTGCTACTTAAAACACTTTGTGACCCACATTTTATCTCGGGCTGTGTTTATCTACTCTCTTGAGTGTTTTCTTCTTTTTTAACCTAAAAATACCATGTGGTATGTTTTAATGGTTTTATTTTCACGATCATTATAATTCAATAAATATTTATTATTTCAATATAAAGCATAACATCATCTGAATATTAATAATTCGTATTATTTCTTAATTTTATGTTAAGTATTTCTGTTACTTTTTAATACGCATACCCCCAAGTATTGTAGTGGTTTTTCTGGTGTGTTTTTTCAGTTTTGTAAACGAACAAGTTTATTGATTCTATTTTTATATTTATATAAAAGCTGTTAGCAAATTATTCTTGTATAGTTTTAACGTTTAATATAACCTATTTGTCATTTTTAATTTGTGAAATTTGTTTAGTTTACTAACATTAGTTTTTTTTTTGTCATCACTTAGTAATATGTAGTAACTGCCAGGGATTACCAACCTTTTTTGTTTGTAGGAACGCTTGGAATATTTTGTTGTATCTCAGGGAACCCCTACCTGGCTGACATGTTTGATGGGGGTGGATTACAAGATATTTGACGTAGCCCAAAGTAGTAGGGATTTAGTTTGCACATCATTCTGAATAAAATATTACAAGAGTAGTATCACTTTACACCGAGCTTAGTGGTTACAAACTAACATTGTATATATATTTGGTAATGCTTTTGTGTTAGTATAGTTTTTTATAAGGTGTTAACAACAAGACAAGTTAGACTTTATTGTTTTATAATGCATTCACAATTCAAGTTTCAATGGAGTAATGTTGATTCTCATAGTCTTCTAATTTAATGAGATAGTTGGGCTTTCTTTTTTTGAACACAACTTAATCCGTGGTCGCATCTTTGATAAGCGCATACTAAGCTCTTCTTCCACAAACAGTATATTCCTCTGTTTGGTTTCTATATTCGTTAAACACGAAAATGCTTTCTAACATAAGTACGACGTTAAGAATTGTAAGCAATTTAAATTTAAAAAAAATTAATTTAGCTGGTTTCTTTTAAATATGGTTGAACTCTTTCACTGGTCTTAATTTACAACTGCTTTAAAAACAAACAAAAAACATATAATACGATTTCTTTTTTTTCCCCCTATTATTATCAGTGAAGCCTTTACACTCTGTATTTATGTTGTCTAGTTTCTCTGTCATTAGCGAATGAATGAGTAGTAATTAACTAGTCTTTATCAGATTGCATTGAATTCCTTGTAGAGTAACAAATATTGTTATAGCTGGAAGATGAATGTTTTGTGTATGTTTGTAATGTTTTCTTTATCATTAGCTATTACAGCATGTCATAATTTCAAACAAATGTTTTAAGTGTCTTAACAAATCACATGGATGGAAGTTTTTTTTTTAAAAAAAAGGCCTTTAAAAACACTCTCAGTGGGATAGGCAAGAGTTTGGTGTAAAATTTCGCAGTTCCACAAGCTGTTTAGTTATTACAAATTGTTGTAGACGTTTTAGTAAGTATGCAGTAGCCCCGTGGCTTCTTTGGTGCTGACTGACAGCTCACAGCTGACTTCTGACAGTCAACATTTAGGTATATACCTACATTTTGATTGTCAGAAGTGACAGCTGCTAAACACACGTTTTTTTAAAGATCATATGGTTTGGTGTAGGGATACATGATTTGGTCTGGTAACTTTTCAAAGCCGTCAGCTGTCAGCTGTGAACTGTCACTCAGCACCCAAGTCATGTGGCTACTGTAGTTATTTTTGTATTAATTTAATTGGGAGAATTGCTACCCTACTTACGAACAACTTTTTTTTATATATCTGATTGTGTAGTTGATGCACCGTTACAATACATTACGGTCGTATTGTATGTTTCAATTGTTTCGGACAAATGCAGGAAACTGTTTTTAATCATTGGTAAGATTGTGTGTTATATTTTAAGTTGTGTTATTTTAAGAGGATAATAAAGCCTGAGCTATTAGCACATTTTATATTAATAGTATTTATTATAGGTCCCGAAATCCTTGAACCTCGCCCAAAAACTACTCCCCCTCTTAAACGGATGTCTCTAAGCGGAACTTGAACTAGATATTTACGAAACTGAAGGTCCATGGTTTAGTATACTCATCAACAGACCACGGTAAAGCCAGATTGACACTGATGGTGATGATTGTAGAAATAATGTCCATCCTGGTGGAAACCTTAAGAAAATAGTCAAATTTTCATTGGCAGGGCCATTTCACAAAATATAAACATATTTTTATGCTGTTAACATGTTTTTGCTATGTAATTAAATCTTATAGGTATTAATAATATATATCATAAGTGATAGCTGAAAATCACATTGCCTGACGCATGAATACATAAAAGTACAAATATATAGTAACTTTTCCAGCTATAATCATTCAAGGTTTCTTCCCATAAAAAGTGGACAGTACAAAATATATTTACTATAAGTAATATGTTTCTATATGTCTGACAATTTATCTTGGTCGATAAATGCATTCACTCACTGAAGTAAAGATCTTGGGTTCAATTCTCAGCATGACCGAAATATGTATACATTTCTTCCTTCCACACAGTGATGAACTATTTGGCTGTTCTAGAATTAAGATAGTTTGTTAGCAGCGTGCTAATATAATCAGTTGATTAGAAAAGTGCATGAAAAGTATTAGTTAAATAGCTAACTACCTAATAAATATAACCTACATGATTATAGGCTCGTCCTATTAGTATAATGATAATTACGAACACCCACGCCGATGGGCACGTGGACTGACTGTCAAGCTCATCTAGCCTGCTTCAGCACATCATGACAACTTCCGCTATGGCGTTAGGAACACGAAAGTTCATTGTCGCACTAACAAAAGTACGTAACCTCTCCTTATCTTGAGCTACCTAGCTCTAGCCAGTCCACTTCATTACACCCTATCCCTAGATTGAGCTAGTTCTATCCAGTTCACCTCATTACACCCTATCCCTATATTGAGTTAGTTCTATCCAGTCCACCTCATTACACCTTGTTTCTTTCAGGCCTATTTTAATGTTATCCTCCTATCTGCGTCTCGGTCTTCCTGATAGTCTTTTTTTCCAAGTAGGTTTGTTAGTAAGTACCCTGAACACGGTTCTAGATTCTCCCATTTCCGCTGCATGTCCTTCCCAACGTAATCTACGAGACGTGATTATCCTAACAATGTCTTGTGTTGAGTATAGGGTATGTAAGTCATCATTATGCAACCTCTTCAATTTCTCCGTATCGTCAGCTATTTTTGAATCAAATATCTTCTTCCTAAGCACCTTGTTTATCTTCACCCTAATTTTTTTTCATCGTGTAAGGTAAAATACCACATTTCACAGTCATAGAGAGCAACCATTAAAATTATTGTTTTCTATAGTCTTAGTCTTACAGTTCTTGAAACCAGGCTAGATGTCAACAACTTACTGACCGAGCAAAGACATGCATTTGGCGATTGTATTTCCTCCCCTCCTCCTAGTTTCCACTCTAATCTCGTTATTGCTAGTTAAAATTGTTCCTAAATATTTAAACTCAGGTCAAATGATGTATTGTTCACAGTAATTTCTTCCCAGTCTGTGTTCTCTGTGTGATCATTCACTTCTAAACCTATTTCCTGACTAGCCTCTAATAACATTTATGCAACCGCTTCCTTACTACAGTAGCCCCGTGGCTTCTTTGGTGCTGACTGACAGCTGACAGTCAACATTTAGGTATATACCTAAATTTTGACCGTCAGAAGTAACAGTTGCTAAACACATGTTTTTGCAGATCATATGGTTCGGCGTAGGTATACATATTTGGTTCTGGTAACTTTTCAAAGCTTTCAGCTGTCAGCTGTCAGCTGTGCATTGTACCGTTTAATGTCAACCCTTTCCAACTCTCTTTCCTTACCCTTATAGCATACTCTAAGACTAGATTAAAAACTAATGGGGAAGTGCATCTCCTTGTTTCAACCCATTATGTATTTCTTAAGTGTCTGATAAGCGACATCAAGCCCATACCCTGCCACGCGGATCGGTCAAACAGACCTTCAATTAGATTGACAAGTTTTTTGGTATCTCAAACTTAACTAGCTAAACGTGACAACTACTGAATGAGAGGCAATATTCTCTGGTTTAACTCCACGACTGTTTTGCTCTATAAATGTTTGAAAAAAGTGGAATTACTCAAAGACAGTTTTATTCGTCACCAATGCTTTTGCTGAGCAATAGTCTTATATCACACGGTTTAAATGTTGAGAGAAAAAGCTCTCATTTCAAATTTTATAGCTATTTATACACATATATATATTTATTTTTTAAAATTTCCTTTATGAAATATAAAGTTAAGCTTGTGAAGAAACGCTTCATATTTCTTGAATCGCAAGACATTCTATTTGCGAGACGAACTATTTTCTCCTTCCGGGAAATCGAATCAAGGGGCCTTGTGAAACAAAACGAAGTTGTACTGGTGAGGGAATAGGAGCCGGAGGGGAAAACAAACAAACAAACAAACAAACAAACAAACATGTACCAAACTTTTGTATTTGGATTCTGAACACTTTCGTTTCTTTTATTTGAATGCACAATTGAAAGGTTTTTTTAATGTTATTTACAGAGATCTATAATCATAATTATAAGACCTACAATAATTATGATTAATATTAGTATTCCAAGCATAGGTGAGCACGTAATTTAAGGCAACAATCTCTTCTGGCATAGTTTGCTGGCGACCAGAAGGTAAGGAAGGGTTTAAATTACTCTTGGATATAACGAGAAGTGTTTTTTTCAATTTCCTTACATGCTAATGTGGGTACACTACCTTTCATTCTTTACATATTTCATTTCTACCCCTTCAGTGTAAATATGCAGATAGCCCATTTGGGTAGTAAGGCGTGGTGCGTGCTACTACTAATTTTTTATTTAAATCTTTCACTAAACTCTCGCAGTAGACGAAGTTGACTAGACTGCCGATGGCGGGGAGATCGAGGTTCGAATCTCAGTAGGGTGTACTGAGGATATTTTTTTCCGAAATGCTTTTCAGTTCCTCCTCCACAAAAATGCAGGTACAATTTCTCTAAATATAATCTTCATAATCCCTAAAACCATTAGTGTAATTAGTACATATGTTTATAAACCGAACGGGTAGTAAGACGTTATGCTTAAAAAATACATTTTTTAAAGTGCTAGCCAACATTCAAGACCTTTAACAAGCTATCATTTGATGAATACAAATCACAGACTTACAAAAAAATGAATACATTACCTTTGTGTACAATTAATTACAGCGATATAGCAACTGAGTAAAATATAGAGGAAAAACAAAACATCAAAAAGGAACTAATCCTATAGTAAAAAGTATTTAGTTAACAGTCCACAATAAACGATCATCAGGTAATTAGTTGAATAACTCTCTGGGTTTGGTTTTTATTTTATAATAAATATCAAATTCAAGAGATCTAGAGCAAGTGTATCTAATATAACGTACATATGGGCTAAGTTTATAGGTCTTACTGATGGAAAATATTTTAATATTTTTAAAGTTACGAGAGGTGAACAAGGATATCTGACTGTTAAAGGGTAGATTTACAATCAATTGAGCTATTACAAATGTAAAAACAAGAGAGTCCGCATGAGAAGAAAATTTGGTAGATAGGTATGTGGTATCGAAAGAAAAGTATCTCTAACATACTAAAATCTAGTATTGATGACGTATTTGTATCGTCTCACCTTGGTTATTTATATCTCTCAAATTATATTTTAAGAAAAATAAAAAAATAGTTTAAAAATAGATTAACATTTTACAAATACTTTTTATATATTGTGGACTTTTGTGGTTGTTTATAATATACTCTAATGTTTATTGTTGACTTGGATATACATTTACTTACCCACATGTTGACCTTAATGGTCTCGGGGTAAAGTTTTCGCCTCAATACCCGATAGTTTGGGCTCAAACCCAGCCGGGGTCGACGGATTTTTTTTTTAGTGACTAAAAATCCGTAGCACAACTTCTTTTGAAGGGGAAGTAAATCCGTCAGTCTTTTGTAGATTTTGGCATGTGAAAATACCTCCCGGCAAAATTGGTAGGCCCTTTCACTCTCGCTCCTAGAAATTTTCTTGTGCTGATATAATCAGTCATTTCAGAAAGTGCACGTTAAATACCACAATTAAACAAATAAATAAAAATAATGGATTACTATATGGCCTTAGTACCTCGAAAGTTCATTGATGCACTTACAAAAGTACGACACTTATCCCTATTTTGAGCTGGCTATATCCAGTCCACCTCATTACACCTTTTACATATCTTGAGCTAGTTCCATCCAGTCCACCTCACTTCACCATATATTTATCTTGAGATAGTTATATCCAGTCCACCTCATTACATCTTATCCCTATCTTTAGCTAGTCCTATCCAGTCCACCTCATTACATCCTATCTCGAATTTCAGGTCGAGTCTTGGATATACATTATTTTTATATAATTATCATTGTTGAAACGTGTTATACGCCATTTAATTTGTAGAAGACGCGCTGTAGCCCATTCGACCCATCAGCAGTTTGTAATACTAACACTAACTTTAAACTGCAAGAGGTATTTTAAAAAAAATCATGGGCATTCACCTGAAGGGTAGATGAAAAATTATGATGAGAAAACCCTCACCTTCCTCTTCGTTACTTGGGACCGAATGAAGACAAATGTCCGGGAGCGGGTTTGACGTATGTGTGTGTGTTCCAGTCACCTCAACAAGACGACGACTTACGAGGATCCTCGGAAGGACTGGACGGAGGAACCCCCGCAGCCGAGGGAGGTGGAACTTACCCGACACCCCGAGCTGGGCTTCGGCTTCGTCGCGGGCAGCGAGAAGCCCGTTATAGTCAGGTGAGAGCACCTTACTTCCCGAGTCCGTTATAGTCTGGTGAGAGCCCCTTCTCGAACCCGTCATAGGTGAGAGCCCCTTGCTTCCCGAGTCCGTTATAGTCAGGTGAGAGCACCTTACTTCCCGAGTCCCTCATAGTTTGGTGAGAGCCCGTTCCTTCCCTAGTATGTCATTCTGGTGAGAGCACCTTGCTTCCCGAGTCCGTCATAGTCTGGTGAGAGCACCTTACTTCCCGAGTCCCTCATAGTCTGGTGAGAGCCCGTTCCTTCCCGAGTCCATCATAGTCTGGTTAGACCCCCTTGCTTCATGAGCTCGTCATAGTCAGGTGAGATCCCCTTCCTTCCTGAATCCATCATAGTATGGTGAGATCCCCTTCCTTCCTGAATCCAAACTAGTATGGTGAGAGCCCCTTGCTTCCCGAGTCCGTCATAGTATGGTGAGAGCACCTTACTTCCCGAGTCCCTCATAGTCTGGTGAGAGCCTGTTCCTTCCCGAGTCCCTCATAGTCTGGTGAGAGCCTGTTCCTTCCCGAGTCCCTCATAGTCTGGTGAGAGCCTGTTCCTTCCCGAGTCCCTCATAGTCTGGTGAGAGCCTGTTCCTTCCCGAGTCCCTCATAGTCTGGTGAGAGCCTGTTCCTTCCCGAGTCCCTCATAGTCTGGTGAGAGCCTGTTCCTTCCCGAGTCCCTCATAGTCTGGTGAGAGCCTGTTCCTTCCCGAGTCCCTCATAGTCTGGTGAGAGCCTGTTCCTTCCCGAGTCCCTCATAGTCTGGTGAGAGCCTGTTCCTTCCCGAGTCCCTCATAGTCTGGTGAGAGCCTGTTCCTTCCCGAGTCCCTCATAGTCTGGTGAGAGCCTGTTCCTTCCCGAGTCCCTCATAGTCTGGTGAGAGCCTGTTCCTTCCCGAGTCCCTCATAGTCTGGTGAGAGCCTGTTCCTTCCCGAGTCCCTCATAGTCTGGTGAGAGCCTGTTCCTTCCCGAGTCCGTCATAGTCAGGTGAGATCCCCTTCCTTCCTGAATCCATCATAGTCTGGTTAGAGCCCCTTGCTTCCCGAGTCCGTCATAGTCTGGTTAGAGCCCCTTGCTTCCTGAGTCCGTCATAGTCTGGTGAGAGCACCTTACTTCCCGAGTCCGTCATAGTCAGGTGAGATCCCCTTCCTTCCTGAATCCATCATAGTCTGGTTAGAGCCCCTTGCTTCCTGAGTCCATCATAGTCTGGTTAGAGCCCCTTGCTTCCTGAGTCCGTCATAGTCTGGTTAGAGCCCCTTGCTTCCCGAGTCCGTCATAGTCTGGTTAGAGCCCCTTGCTTCCCGAGTCCGTCATAAGTCTGGTTAGAGCCCCTTGCTTCCTGAGTCCGTCATAGTCAAGTGAGAGCCCCTTCCATCCTGAGTCCATCATAGTCTGGTGAGAGCCCCTTCCTTCCTGAGTCCATCATAGTCTGGTGAGAGCCCCTTGCTTCCTGAGTCCGTCATAGTCTGGTTAGAGCCCCCTTGCTTCCTGAGCCCGTCATTGTCAAGTGAGATCTCACCCTTGATGCTTTCTTTCATATCCTCTCCCAAGATTGCATTAGTAACAAGCTCCCACCGTTTGTCAGGTTTGTGACCGAGGGTGGCCCCAGCGTGGACAAGCTCCAGCCCGGGGACCAGATCCTCGTCATCAACGGCGAGGATGTGAAGAAGGCGCCTCGGGATCATGTCATTCAGTTGGTGAGGGCGTGCAAGGATACCGTCAGGCTCTTGGTGTGTCAACCGCCCCTCGACAATGTGAGTAGCGTGCTCACCTCACGACAGCGAAGAACCACACAAACTGTTTCTGGAACTTTATGTTACAAATGTACAAGACTACCACATTTATATTAGATCTGTCATTGGTGTATAAGTGTGATACTGCATCCGAGAGTTAAAAATAACGCTAAATGGCTGTATTTAATAAACATTTAATAGAGGATAAAGGCCTACATAAGGTGTCGGCAACCTTTTAATTACCTCGATCATTGACTCTTACATTTATCAAAGGTCCCACGATCACCCTTTGTTGCTCAAATCTACTTTTAATTACTTTTTATTCTTTCTATACATCTTGTATTTATTCCTTAATTCAAAATTGTCTCCAATACTTATGTCGCTAACTTAATATAAACTATATTTTATATAAATGTGTATTCCGTTTACCCTGAAAGGTAGAAGTCTTAACCTTGACTGATTACACTATGGTCCTATCTTATAAGCTGTACCATAGTGGAATAATGCAAGGTAAGCTTACCTTTTCGTGACAATGTAATCTTCTTACGTGATTCAATGGAAATTGCTGCGAGATCAACCAGTTTCCGACCCTTGGCCTACAACCTTAACACAAATATTAAGGCCTCAAAGTTCACAGTTAAAGTACTAACGAAACGCATGAGAGTAATTTTTAGACCTCTTTTTCACTAGAAGATAGTGAGGTCCACAGGGCCGTATTTAGGGTACGCAACACCCCTGTGCAGTCATTTAGTTTACGCCCCTTTCCCCCTCAAATATCAACATCCCTTCTCATCTAATTACAACATTGACTTGTAGGTATTATATGCTTGTGAAACTTATACATATTGCTAATTTATTTTTAATTTTATTTAAATATTGTTACACAATTGAATAGTTATAAAAAACATAAATATTTACAAGTCTATGCACATATTCAGATGAAAAATATTCCTCTGCAACAAATGTTTGAATATCCATACTAAAATCCGATAAATAGATTAATAGTCTCACCATTTACTAAAACCCTTTTGAAAAAATGTTTACTGCTAAATTGTTGTATTCCGTCACCATGTCGTCGTGAGGAGTTACAAAAATCGGCATCATAGTTTTGGTTAATACCATTTTTTATTGAGTAATCCCGGGTTTGGTAATTGATCTCCAAATAAAATGGATCATTAATTGGACTTAGTAAACATGATTTAGTTGTTCTTTAATAACGAATGTTTAGTGATGGCTAACGAACGATTCACTATTTTTTTTATACTTCATGTAAAATACTATAAATTTGTTTTTACTGGTTACATTCAAGTTTTCTGTATTTGTCTTATTTCCATATTATTTTGCCGCCCTATGAAGCCGCACATGCTACACGTGCCTAAATACGGCCCTGGAGGTCGATCATTATTGTTTGGATTTTAGATTGGATTGCTTGGTTGCCTGTTAAAACTTGTGATGTGTTTTGTTGTGTTTTAATAGTGAACTTTAATACCTACTCTCTTTTTTTGTAAATTTATAGTCTTCTATTACTCGTTTCAATTTTTATTGAAAATATATCTGATAGTGTATTTAACATTTAAGATTTTATTTTAGCACCTGTTCTAGCTATATGCTTATGTACTAGTAAATAATTACGCTAATGGTTTTAGGGATTAGAAAAGTTATATTTATAGTAAGTGTACCCGCATTTTTGTGGGTGGAGAGTGGAAAACAGTTTTGAAAATAAAACTCAATACACCCGACCGAGATTCGAACCTCAATCCCCCTGTCACCGTCTACTGCGAGAGTAGCGGGTCAGACCCATGTTGCCCCTGAAGGGGGTAACATTTAAGATAAGTTTATTTTTGTGGTAACTATATTATTCAAACAAATTTATCTCATTTTAATTAGTTTTTTTATATAATATTGTTATTTTATTTTGTATATCTATTTTTAATAATCACTTTTGTTTACTATCAATAATAATATTTAGCACCGCGTCTTACTACCCGTTCGGGTTATACGCTTTGTTTACTATTACTTATCAGAACTGTACACACACTGTTTACACAAAAAAAACTCAAAGCAGTATTATACATTATCTAGATCAAAGAATTATTAAGTTATTATTATTATTATTATTATTATTATTATTATTAAGTATCAAAGCATTATTAAGAAAAAGAGGCATTCCTTACCTTTTTCTTAAAGATCAAACCAGTCATCCTTCTTACTCAAACTACGATTGAAAGGACTTTAGTTCAATGTCCAAAGAAACGACAATTTAGACTAATGTTTTGTGAAATAGAATTGATCTGGGATTAACTATCATCATGGCCCAAGGACCTAATTAATAATAGAACAGTAAAAACCATAATTCGAAGATAATAAATGTAGAACATTACTTTGGACACTTAAATTATAGCATTAAAATTTAAATTGAATAGCTATATACACTGCCCTGTGTTAGTATTTGTAAAATTATTCTAATAGGTATCTAAAGAAAGAAAGATGTCACCTCTGTGTATTGAAATCTTCCCACAATTTTCCTTCTTTCCATAAGTGGGCTTTTTTTAGTTAAATTTGCACTTAATAGCTTAATTTTACTTTTTTCTTTATTTGTATCAATTTCCTTTATTATAAATTATTGCGTTATCAAGAAACAGTGCAGTTTCAATTAAGTTCATATTTGAGCAACTTGATGATTTATTTTCTTATCTTCAACAAACACACTACTATTTGTAAGTTTATAACTCTTTATTTTTCCAGTCTGCTAGAAAATCAGCTCTACTTAGTGCTGCTAAGAAAGCTAAGCTCAAGTCTAACCCCTCAAGGGTAAGATTTGCAGAAGGGGTGGTCGTCAATGGTTCTCCTCTATTTCCGGTAAGTACGCAAAAAAAAGTGTGTTTAGTAATCATAGGAAACATAATTACAAAGAAAGGTATTATTAAGTAAAAATTATTATTAGGGCCTACCTACTAACCATCCAAGGACAAATCCATGGGGAGAGGGGGATTCTCTCTAAGGCGGCTAAGAAGTTAAATAAATATGTTTAGCAATAATAATAATAATATTATTATTATTATTCAAACGCAGTCTTTAATATCAGTTAAGTTTATTTATTTATAACTAATGAAGTATTTCGATGTCTTAAATGTCATTATTTGTTTCGATTGAAGTTTTGCTAGTGAAAATTTGAATATTTGATAAGAAATAAAGTTGTGGAATATTTTTTATTAGATTGTACTACCACTTAGATTTTTTTTTTTAAGTGCTTCACCTCCAAACTTAATTGAATATATTTCCTCAGCCCTCCACCTTCTCCCTGGGGGACTCGTCGGTGCCCTTCATGCCGAACGTGTTGAAGGTGTTCCTGGAGAATGGTCAGACCAAGTCGTTCAAATACGACTCAACCACTCTGGTCCAAGATGTCGTTGGGTCTCTGCAACAGAAGCTGTGTATCAAGTCAATGGAACATTTCTCTCTTGTGGTGGAACACGTCAAGAGTTTGCGCCGGAACAAAATCACCCTTCTTGACCCTCAGGAGCCGCTAGCTAGGGTGAGTAGGTGCAGTTTAATGTGCACTTTATAAACACAGGAACAAACTCACCCTTCTTGACCCTCAGGAGCCGCTAGCTAGGGTGAGTAGGTGCAGTTTAATGTGCACTTTATAAACACAGGAACAAA
>CABFVX010000315.1:215862-230184 GCA_902151425.1 Timema shepardi
GGGGGAGGGGGACAGTAGATACAAACAGGATTCGAACCCCCAAGTTCCCCATCTCCAGTAAGCCAGCCTAACATAAAGAGTGTGATGCCTTAGAGCTTAGACCATTTGGCCACTGAAGTGGGTGCTTGTGTATTGAAGCAAAGATATACACACGAGTAGACATACATTAATGAAGTAATTAATTTGTCCATATTTGTGTTTTTCAGATCTTGGTGCTAAACATGGAGGATAGAGATGCGGAAGAGTTTGTATTGGTGCTGCAGGGCTATTTCCGACTTCTAACTGGGGAGGAGCTTCCGGTACAACAAGAAAGAGACATTTTGTGGGTGGATGACTCTGGTAACTAAATGAGAAGCTAACACTATAAATTAAGGTGCGATGGAACCGCATGTGAGATCTGCGGAGTTTTTATAGAAAGTATATTTTTAACACGGTAAATGAAAGAAGTCATTTAGTGAGGATGGAAAAGCAAATAAATGTAAGTATGTGAGTGAGAGGAGAAGAATGGAAGCAATTAAAGTAGGAAGAATGGAGGATTTTACTAAACTGGTAAAGCCACACGCTGGAAACAGTTGATGATGATGTACAGGTATTAAAATGTGACTTTTTTAAAAAAAACAGTTATAAGTAAAACAATTAAAATATACAAAAATGAGACATTGTGCATATGGTTCAATGACCACCCTCACAATATGAGAGAAAATCAGGTCAAAGCAACTTGGTGTGTGTTCAAGAAGAAATAATTAGGAGGCACCCCTTCCTCCTGTCCAAAAATATAGATTATTTTTCACCCCATAAATAGTGGATTTAGGTTCAATGATGTGTAAACTTGTACCAACTTAAGGTGAGGATGTATATGGGACGCGAGAAAAGGTAAGTGTTTTTGCAGATTTTATAGTAAAACATTTCTTTTACTAATAATAAATCAAACGTTGCTGTATTAGCAATGTTTAGTTAAATTTTCTTCACATTTTCTTCACACCTCAACATTGCTTTAATATCTGTCAAGAGTATCTTGGAATTTAATGACAACTTTTTCTCTTCTTTCAAAAAAATGGTCATCTAATTATACTCGTGACAGATAGTCAACAACTGTTGATATCACCATGTAAATAAAATTAAACTATTTATGTTTGTATGAAGGCAATATTTTATTTATTTTGGCCAAAAAAAAGTTTTACTATAAAAACTGCATAAACACTGCCATTTTCTCACTTTCTCTAAATTACCACCTTAAATTCGTGTTGTTCCCTTGAGTCAACAAATTGACCCTATTCCTCCAGCAGCTGCCTAGACAGTGGCTTTACAAAATTTCTTGGAATAGACTACGCTAAATTTTATAGGCAGTCAAAAAGCTAGATTAAACTATCCCATTTATAACAATGTGTGTTTATAATTGAAAAAGAATATTATTAACTAGATATTCAAAATTATTTGAAAATATTTCATTAAAAGAGTATGTCAAAGTGTGCAAAATCACATAATTCGGGAATAAAATTCATGGGTATAAGTTTAAAGAGCATTTAAAATATAAATTCCAATCCTAGTTATTACACATTCATACTTCAGTAAAGCAAGAAAATTAAGATGTAAACATTTTAGACATCCTATTATACTTACAGGATGGCCCATATTTATATATATGATTTTAACAAGTGATAAAATCTATCTAAAATCTATTCAGATGGCCATGGAATAGATAGTGACTGAATTTGGTTGCTTTGAGCCCTATCTGTGGAGAAAGCGCTGTATCTACAGACCTTTGGCAACTGTTCTACAAAATGTAGGCATGCCATTTAACCTTATAAGAGAAAGTACAATATGTATGGCTGCATTTCATCACCAATAATTATGTGGAGATAAAATGCCTTATGGCCACATAGTATAGGACACCTGAACCTTCTTTGATAACAATCAGGAGTGTGAGCCATACATTTTATGCATCAGGAAACACCAAAGAAGTAGGTAGAACCAGAAATGTAGTTATTCAGGATAACAAAGTGCAGTTACAGACTTAGTCAGCTAGCTCACCTGGCAAGGACAAATCGAAAAGGCGTTTGTCTGCTAGTTTGGACATTTCTTGAACAGTTTTTCAGAGAATCACGACAGATCTCAAACTGAGGCTTTATCGTCTGCTGTTGGTCACTGCACTGAATGAGGATGATCCTGACAGGCGTGCGGTGTTTGCCGAGGCGTGGCTCGCAAAGCTTGAAGAAAATCCTGAGCTGGCATGCCACATAATATGAACTGGTGAAGTAAAATTTCATGTATCAGGTAGTGTGAACCTTCACACTTGTTTGTACTGGTGCACTGAAAACACGCATATGAACATTGGGGTGAACAAAAGGAGCCCTGGAGTCAAGGTGTGGGGTGGTGTCAGTTTAGACGGCTCATTTTTATTGGACAACATGGTCACAGGAGACATATATCTCGAGTTCCTAATGGACACTGTCCATACACTACTGCTTCATTGATGTGATTTGGACACAATGGGGGGGCAATAGGATAGCTCCCCACCTAACTACGCCCATATAGTTCAGGAATGATTGGACAAAACATTTTTAGATAGGTGAATTGGTAGACAGGGACCTGGGGAGTGACTAGCCCTATCCCCTGACTTGAGCAAACCAGATTTTTTTTTTTTTCATGAGGGAATTTTAAAGACAAGGATTACCACCAGAGTATCCACAACATTTCAGAACTTTGTGCTGCAATAATCGAGGACTTCAACAACATGACTGCGGACATGTGTCAAAAGGCTTTTGAAAACACGAAGTTGCGCTTGGAGTCTTGCATCGCCCTCGACGGCCACATGGTGAATCATAAAATGGAAAACCGAGACTAACTCAATTTTTGTGTTCTCTGTTCCCTACCATTGTATATTTTCATGAAATAAATACATTATCTAATTAAATAATTCCGCCTTGTTAAAATCTTATATTTAAATATGGGCCACTTAGAAATTAAGTTTGCCGCATTTTCTAGACTTAAATTCATAATCATCAACTGCGGCTGGGTAAGTTTGGTAAAATTTCTCCTTCTCATCCCATCCACATACTTGCTGTTATCTGATTCTCCCGTTTCTTTCTTGATCTTCCTTACAGTCTTCTCCTCAAATCTTTCATCTCTACTACTCTCCTTGGAACTCTTTCTTTTTCCATCCTCATTATGTGTTCATATCATCTCAACCTCACTTCCTCTACTATCTCATGTATTCCCAGTAATCCCACTTTTACCGGTACTTCATTCCAAATCCTGTTTATCCTCGTGGCAGCTAACATGCTTCTCCCAAACTTAATTCCCATAGTCTCCACCTTCTTGGTTTCTCCGACATCCAATGTCCATGTTTCTTCTGCAAATATTAATATAGGTACAAAATAATTGATAATAAATGTATACAATTAAGTGTAAAATATTTTGACATTTAATATGACCTAGTATTGTTTATTTGATGACCACTTTGATTGACCATTGTTAATGTAACTTATCTATTTCTCACCTGTTATTTCATTTTTGCTCTTACAGCCCCGTCATACCACATCCAGCACCAAGTGTTTCCCGCCAAATGGAGCTATGGAGTCAAGGACAGTAGTAAACACTACGCCAACTTCTCTGTCATACCCAACTATCAACCTCTGCATGTGAGCTTACTTTACATTAAAATGCATATGAGAATTGGGCCAAATATATTACTTAAAAAAATTTAATCTTAATCTTAAGAAGCATGCCAAGAGTGAAAGTTTATCTGGTGTGCTTAATACATTGTGTATTTGACATATTTGTTCTTTATAAAGGAGTCTTTGATTAAAGTTAAAAAGCTTCTGCTTATGAACAGAAAACTTTGAGAAAATGACTTGCGCTCGAGTAGACACTAACAAAATGTAAATTAAACTATAAGCTGTGTGTAAGCTTCGTAGGAATGACATCTATTATGTTTGAAGCTTGATAGATGGTATTGCTAGTTGCAAGTATTAATATATTTTCCTTCTTAAAATACTAATTATGAGTAGATTAGCCCAACATAAATAAGCCTATAGGACAAAATTAGCAACCAGAATTCAGATCATTAATTTCATTCTTAATGAATACAACATACTTAAACTCTATTTGGATGTAAATTTTAATTATATTAATAACAAAGCTATTCTTATTTTCTTTAACAGCTCAAAGTATATTTTCTTTGATCTAGAGCCAAGATGTGGACTAGGATTCATAGATAAAATTATGAAGATTTAAATAGGAAAAAAATGTATAGATTTGACACATATTTACTGTAAAGTACTTCTCATTTAATCTAACTCACATGAGTTTACAAAATGAGTTGGTAATTATTAATTAACTAATTGCTCGCACTTCCTATAGGTTATGTTTTAATAAAATATTTTGTCACTGTGTTTTATAAGTGTTATATGAAACATGTGTTTTTCAGGCCAAGTCCAATGGTCACTTCCCACCGTCCAAGGTCAGGGAAGCAGACAAACTTGCGACCAGCAGAACTCCTTATGACAATAACATGAATAACATGTGAGATACACTCAACATATTTTATAATAACTTCACAACTTTGGTTTATATACAGTCAAACTAGCTTAAAAATATTTTTTCACCAGAAAAACTAGATTTAAATCTCTATGAATATATTATAAAAATTATATGTATAATAACACATATTTAATAGATCCGTAACTCACATTTAGATCAATAGTAAAATTCTCCGAAACAGCTAAAATGTCCTCCATAGATTCTTTGAGTGTTACATTTGGAAATGAGGGTGTGTTTTTATAGTGAATGAGTTTGGGAATTATTTGAAATCAACGATTGCTTAGTGAACATTATGGATTATTTTTTAAAAAAGGTTGCTCCTAAATAGGCTAATTTTGTATATGTATTTTTAAACAAATGAAATAATATAAGTTGGGCTTAGCTTTAGGGTCTATGTAAGGACAATTTTTACCATCGTATATTGCTTAGTTCACAATGATTATAGAATAACAATGTGAAAAAAAGATATCAATTTTCTTTTATCAGCCTAACTTATGAGAAATATCTTTGAAATTAACAGAAAATGTACAATCATTGTAATATTTCTTATAATTCATTTTCACAATATAAATGTATTCATATTCTATTAAATGTATTAACTAGCATATTTATTTAATATATTATACCTTATCGCATAGCTTATTGAGTAATATATATTTTCAAACAGGACACCCATGTCAAACATGAACGGCACTGCGACCCGTAAAGAGCGCAATGGCTTCTTGTTGGATGACAATAGACGCGTGGCTGGCGTTACCCATGAGCCCGGACCGAAAATGGGTTTTGACCTTCAGAATGTGGTGTCGATGGAGATATTGGAGAGTGATGTTGCTTATGTTGAAGCTAAGAATGAAGAGGTAGGGAATTTCTTATTTACACCCTTATTTTACTTATAACAAAGTATAAAGAGACTTTTCTCTCTTAAAGACTTTAGGTCATGAACATATTTTAGTGCTTACATTTAACTTCCTATGTTATCAATTATTTGAGCATCCAAGCCTATCATGATTTTTTATTTATTTTTTTCTACTCTATAGTAGTATACTAAGTTTTTATTTTATGTTGCACAAATGGGCTGCACTAGATAGGTTCAGTTAAATAATTTATGAAATGACAAAACGGATTAGAACTGACAGAATATTCCAGTACATTTTTAGTCGTAACTTTTATTGCAAAAATATTAAGATAATTTACTAAATGCACATAATTTACAATAGTTAAGTAGGCACTGGAAAAATAATGACCAACCGGTAGTGGTAAAATACATTTCTATGCACATACTATGTGTACACATATAACATACCATAATTTAGTGTGTCGCTAGAGGTTACATTTATTTTATAAATAAGTTTGACATATTTTCATATCCAGCCGTTTAGTCCTTATCAAAGGCAATGCCCATAATATGGTAAATAGAGGATGGTCATGTAATAAGGATGGAACAGGAAATAATACCAAGGAGAATGATTGAGATAAAGTATTTAAAATAAATATCCCAAGGGAGACCAAGAAAGAGATTAGAGGAGCAGATAGCAGTGTACAAGTGAGAGGAAAAGAATGGTTGAAGGAAAAAGGATGGAGGCATTTTAGTAAACTGATCCGGTGACAGGCTGTAAGCCGTTGGTGATGATTATGATAGTCTTTACCATTGGCAGTGTCCATAAGACGGGAGTGTTAGTGGTATTTTTAGCACCATGCCTTACTACAGGCTCAGGTTATACGCTTATGTACTAATTACATTAACAGTTTTAGGGATGAGGTGGGTTATATTTATAGGAAGTATACCTACATTTGTGTGGAGGGAAGAGTGGAAAACCATTTGGTAAAAACTACCCTTAGTGCATCCGACCGAGATTTGAACCTCGATATTCCATCATTGGCAGTCTAGCTAATTGAGAGAGAAGGGTGTTAAACCACACAGCCACCGAATTGAGTGTCTGCAGTGTTACAGTTATTCAAACACCCACCATAAATAACGCCACTAATAATTGCCTCCATGTAGTTAGGCCCATTGTTAAATAAACAAGTAAAATTTAGATTTCTGTAGTGTTGAAAAAAAAATATTGAAATACACAGCTGTAGAAAAGAGTGGCTATTTGTCGAATGATGTTTCCTTTATGGATAGAATTGTGGGCTTAAGGTGGGAAAAAAGAAGTATGTTTTTGAAAGCCGTTAATGTTATAAGTACTTAACACATTCACCATTTAACTACTCGTAACTATAAACTGAAATATGGCTCATGGATGTACCAGCACTGTACACCACAACACTCTCCCTGATTCTAGCAGTATAACTTTTATTTTTAACTGCTTTTAACCTGTTCATGGTAGCCACATTTATTACACTAATCGGATAGAGATGAGTAAGGTATAATTTAGATTAAAGGTAAACACATTTGGGTGGTAAAATAAACCCTTAGTGGAAAAATCCATCCTTGGCAAACCTGGCTAAGATTCTAACCCTGGCCTTCTCGTCAATGACAAACCAGCGTTTGACATATATTCTGCATGTCCACCCGCGCAGGTAACTGTATAACTGTACCCATGAAGATAACTGTACAACTGAATATTTTTCGATTCCTTCAGGTGATGCGGCGTGTGGCCGAAATGCAAGAGCTCGTCCACAGCTCCGAGCAGTACTTGACACAACAACAACAGCAGCTTCAACAACAATTGATCAGAGACAGGGAGAGGGAGAGAGAGGAGAGTGACTCGGAGAGCTCGCACATATCCTCGCAAGACTCGGACACTCCGGGACAGCTGAAGCACAGCGACTCCTTGCTCTTATTGACACAGGTCTCACAAAACAGTTGTTTCCGGCGTGTTTGCTATAAAAGTTATGAAAAAATGGAATTATTTTGGGCTGAGCTTGTAAGTTTCTAAACAATAACTTGAACTGTTAACCAGGATATTTAGTTTTAGTAAAATTAAGCTGTCGAAAGACTTTTGAACCATGGCACCCCCCTACACATTTCTATCTCATAAACTTTTATACTTAAAATAAATTCATTGGTTACTTTTCATGGTTGTAATGCAAATGGAAAAAACCCTGATAGATGAGATAAAATAGGGACTTTTTTTTGTGATTGGAAAAAAACATGGAACTTCACAACAACAACAAAATTATAAATTAGGGATGTGTGAAGCTTCGAAACAAATATAAAATTTGATTTCACTTCGAAAAGCATTCAGGTTTCAATATTTAATGAAGCTTTGCCAATAAAAATAATGACTTCTAAAATACTTAGTTTGTAGTCAATACTGCCATCCTAAGCAGTTATATAAATTACAAATTGATATTCTTATGGAAAAAAATCTGAAGTAATTGAATAAGTAAGTTGTGGTAAAAACTTAATTTAATATAATAAAACGAAATAGTAGAAATAAATTTGCAATAAAATATTTCACAAATAATTTTAATACATAAAGTTACATAAATAACCACAATTTAATATTTTGTTAAAGCATAAAATAAGTAACAACAAATATTCAAACTTAATTTCAGCTTCAAGAATGTTTCATATATTCGATTCGAGCTCACTCTGAATTAAAAAAGTAGATTTCGCACATCCCTATAAAATATAAAACTATCTTTTAATTTGGGAAATTTGACTGCATAAGATGAAAACCGAACTGAAGAACAGGGCTCGCTGATTCCAAGTCATGTATTATCCCCTCTCTTACTTTTCTCTTTGAAAAATTTGGATGTACGGGGTCTGTATATTTCCCCATCAAGCTCAAATTAACTTATTCTTGATACAAAATGACATGCATTCTTACCAGTCAATTCTATTAAAAAATGAGATTTTATTACTCTACTGTATACTGTCTAAAGCAGCGTTTTTCAACTTGTGTACTGCGGCACATTGGTGTGCCATATAGGGTCAGCAGGTGTACCACGGTAGTTTGGTAGAAGATAAAAATGAAGGGAGAAAAATATTGAGAAATAAAAATAAATCTCTTTAAATCCATTAACATCATCTTTTCTTCAAACACTTTTATCTCTCCTTAAAAAAAACTAACGGTGTTCCTTGACAATTTTAGCATACTGTTCAGTGTGACGTGAGTTGAAAAAAGTTGAAAATCACTGCTCTGAAGTGTCTTGAGTATTTAATAACCTAGAAAAAAAACAAGGAGCTCTATGTTAATAAATTAGTGGCAACCCTGCTTTCTGATGTGTGTAGTGAGTATGATATGCTAAATATCAATGTAACATAATATAACAAATATCATCAAGCTGTGCTTTATCTAGTAGGACATACCAAGATGTCCACTTTCTCATTATTTTTAAATGAAACGATAGCTATAATTAACTCCATACGAATGTTTTTTATGGCAGGGTCAGAAGTTACTGACAGATGCCGTCAACGAAGCTGTGAGCAATATTGACTTGGGAGAGACTGAGCCGAGTGAAAGTGACACTGACTCTATGAGTACACCAACTAACAGTCCTTCTCATAGATCTTGTTTAGGTAAGCTACATTTGTACTGTTTTTATAATCATTATCATAGTTATACTCATCAACATGGTTGTCATTGTTAGCATTATTATTATTATTTATTTTGATTATTTTGTTATTACCGCGTTTTACTACCCGTTTGTGTTCAACCCTTATGTACTAATTCCACTAATGGTTTTGGGGAGTAGGAAAGTTATATTAATAGGAAATGTAGCTGCATTTGCGTAGAGGAAGAGTGGAAACACCATTTTGGAAAAATCACCCTCAGTACACCTGACTGAGATTCAAATCTCTTTCTCCCCGTCATCGGCAGTCTAGCCTACTGCAGCAGTAGCGCGCGCGTTAGACCACGCAGTCACCATAATATTTCTTAGCTCTGCATGCAATCTTCATGGAGTCTCGGCGGTATTGCACATGCACCTCATAGAGATTTTGTTGGATTCGATTCCTGATGGTATTGAACTTTTAGACTCTACATAACTCAAACGCTGATGAGGCATTAGTGGCTTATAGTTCATTAAAAATACACTCAGGGGGCTGATACCCCTTAACTTATTTTTATTAGTAGTATACACTTGTGTCAGTGTGCTATTATCTGGTTGCACAGGGTATTAAGTGTGAATACAAAGGAAATGCATCGGCATTTGCTAAGATAAAATATGTTAAAAAACACTCCCAGTGTACCAGATCAATGAATGAACCCCATCCTTAAGAACCAAACATTCAAGCAGACTCTCATCTCTACTGAGCTTACTACCCCATTATATACTCCAGGGGGAGGGGGGTGTAATATTATTAGAGCGGTAAAATTGATGGTGCGGAAAAAATTAGAACAGGTTTGTTGAGAGGGTAAAGTTATTGTGACTGCTATGTCTAGCCACCGTCTCTTGTCAGCTTTCCCCTTTCCTTTCACCTAGGATATTTATTGTTAACAAATAATTAAATTCCCAATAAAAATGCCAGATAATTGTGGTTTGACAGCACACCCGAAAATTTATAGCGCGGTATAGAGTTAAGTTGGTAGTGACACTTTATTCTATATCTATATAGGTTCATTCGTATGGTCAGGGAATGTTGTCCCTTTCATGTTGGTGATGTGAAAAAATAAATGGGAAGGAGTAGTATATTTTTGCCCTAGGGTGATAGTGAGATTAAATCGACCACTGCCTACTACTGCTGGTAGAGAATATTCCTTGCCCTTCAAGAAATACGGGCATCTTATCTGACAGCTCAATAGTTACTATATCTACTTTTATGGATTCATTTGTCAAGTAATGTGAGTTGCAGTTGTAAATCAGAATGTTGCCTCTTCAAAAATTATCCGAGCACTAAGTTTATTTGTATAATACAAGATTCACAATATTATTACATGTGACAACTTTAAAATACAAATCAAAACTGCTTTCAAACAACCAAAAGTTTACACAAATAACCATAAGAACAATATAGATTGTGTTGCTTGACTAATTCATTGAAACAATTATGATGTTTTGTTGTTTTTAAAGGTAAAGAGAATGAGTCGTACAGTTCTAATGCAGCGTTAAAGGCAAGCGACTCAAGTTTTGGGCTGCATAGCCCTGATAATCTGCTTCCTGTTGGTTTCCGTCCCAATGACCACAACATTCAGGTTAGCCAACCACAGCACTTTTTTAACCAGTATTTTCACATTATTAACTATGTAAACATATAAAATAAACTAGTTAACTTAATATGGAAACATGTACCATAACCTAATGGAATTTAAAAATTAAGAATAAGTTGCTATAAAACTGAATATTCCAGTATAAATAAAAATGGCAATATTTTTAATTCAAACAACGGGTAGAACTGAAAGTTTATTCTTTATATTGTGAGTGTGAAATACAGCTTCTGCTGGACTATAGTTTGTTGTAATTGCTGTCCAAGTCATTATTAACCTCTTTTTGTGTTAAATGCTTATATGACTTGTAACTTAAAATAATACTAAAAAAATATTTTGTTTTCTGTAGTTAAGACTATAAAAGTGATAATTCAGATATTTGAATTAATTTAATTAATTTAATTCAATTTAATTCTTAGGGTGTATGAGCTTAATTTTTTTCAAGTATCAAGTTGAATCAAGCTTGGATTAAATAAACGTTTAACTGAACTATTTGTATTAAAATTTAATTATTATTGATGACATTTTAAAAAAATGTTTAAAACATAAACACAAATTATATTTAAAATAAAAAATATATATCTTTGAAATTGCAATGGCACTAATATTTTTAAGTAAAAATAACATATCACAAATGCACATTTTACAAACACCATCCAGAAATGTAGAAAGAAGAGTCAACCATAAGTCATCCGTTACTACACACATAATACAAAACAAAGAAACAGTCAAATACAACAAGCTTGAATTTTTCAAGCTACTAAATTTGGAAATCTTGAACGTGAGCTTCTATTAAAGGCTCAGATTCAAACTCAAAATTGGAGTACTCTTTTACGACCCCTACTTAAATCCATCTCCACCTTAAAATACATAGTCAATGTAATATATTCACAGTCTTTGCTAGTCACGTCAGATTTATTGTTTAAAATTAAGTATGTTTAGACCTTAACCATAAAATATTGCTTACTATTTTTTATATTCTTACATTTAACTCAGGACCTGCTAAAGAGGTTACAAGAAGACAGCACGTTGCCTTATAACTTTGCAGAGGGTACCTTATATCTGGACCCAGACATAATCGACCTCACCATGATTCCTCCGCCCATCACGCCAGACGAGGTCAGTGCAACAATCGTATGGATAGTCTCTATCAGTAGAGGCACACAACTTTTATACTTTCAATTTTAATTTAAAACAGTTTAGCTCATGAAAAGGAATGGAAGTTTTACTAGGTAGTAGTCGGTTGGTAGCTCTGCGTTTTCAAATGAGATGGAACCATTTGACCAAAGCAAGAGATAGTCATTTGTTCCATATTTGTTGTTTTCAGTTGATTTGTGAAGTTGTAGAAACATTTGGAAAATATCGCTAAAACAAATCTTCTTATCAGAAAAATACTTTTCATCTATAATGGATCAACTCCATTCTTAACCAGCCCGATGGTATAGTGGTCAGCGTACCTGGCTACCAACCTAGGGGTCCTGGGTTTGATTCCCAGCTATTTTTCTCGAAAGGGGAACTACCCCAACAGTCCCCAGTGTCGGGTTAATTGAGACTAAGTTCGGTTAAGCATTTCTAATGGTTCCACACCCTCATATTAACTATTACCATCAACTTATCTCATCAGGATATTATGAGTGATGTAACGCAGACACACACCAAAACAATTTTTTTTTAATCCCCATTCTTGACTGCAACAAAAACGGTGAGAATTATTTATCTCTCTAATTACTATTGCATACCTGTTTTGTTTCTTGATTCACAGAATGCTAAGCTAAGCTAAGCTAAGCTACGCTATGCTAAAATATGCTGTGCTTTGCTAAGACTTTGTCAGTTTTATTTCACACTCGTTGCTTAGCTAAGCAATGGTCTCTCTTTTCCAACTCGAACTGGGTGTTGTTTCTTTCTGGTCTGATCTAGTGAAGTTTAGTTATGATGGCGATTTACAAAATGTCTTGTTTGAGATCAGATAATAGTACAAAGAAAAGGTGCTGCTGTTAGTAGCTGCTAATTGCTTTGGAAGATGAAGAAAATTTAAGAAGTAGAGGTTTAACTTTTTCAACTAACGGCTCCATTTTGATATAAGATATTTATTAAATATAAAACCTAAATATAATATTACTTAGATAGACGTGAAACAAACTGAAAACACACCTTTAACACTTCTTTAGTTATTTTCGTCAAACCAGCGCTGCGTCTGTTCAACACAGAGCCCAAGCTGCATTATGCTCATGCACAATGTAAGATGGCTCAAGATGGTAGATGGAAAAATTGTCCGGCCAGCAATCGGAAAAAACATAGCTTAGCTTAGCTTTCTGTGTGAACTAACACATTTAAATATAGGGTCTGCTATTTTTCTAAATACTTAGCAGAGCTAATCTTAGCTTAGCTTAGCGTTCTGTGTGTATCGGCCATTATAAGTTAAAGAAATGAACATGGAAATCTACATTGGTAATAAAAAAAAGTCCTTAAATAATTCGGGAAATCTCTTATTTCTAAAAAGGTTATCATTCTCTGTGAATGTGTGGTGTCCACTTTTTCAATTCTGAGTAAACTCCAAATATCTTAAATATTAATAATGCCAAATCCAAGTTCAAGTATTTTGTATAATTGTTTTACAGTTGAAAAAATGTTTTGCCTATTAATATAGCTTTATGCACTGAAATCATTCAGAATTATTTTATTGCAAATTTTTTTGTGATATCTCATTTTAAACTAATAAATCAAGTTACTATAAGAAGATGCACTTCATTCAATCCACTTTTTTTTTGTATGAATATTATTTTGTAAACATAAAGGTTCAGGATGGCAATAATTCAATATGAATGAGTATTCTAGCTATTAATATATTCATGCGCAATTTTAACTGTCAAAGTCAAAAAAAGATCAAAATATGTTGAGAGTGAAGTTTTAGCTAATATTTTTTGAAAGCCAACTCAAATGTTTTGGAAGTTCTACACACAGCTCTGTGCTTGTGCGAAAACCCATAATATTTTTTTTTTTCTTGTTTAGCTGATATTGTCTGAAATGACTGCTACTGATATACTTTGTTATATGTGTTTAGGATGGGGTGTATGCATTACCCCCTCAGCTAAGTCTTCCTCCCACACCCTTTGCAGACCACTTCCCTTTGCAGACTTCACTACAGACTGACTACGCTGGTAGCCATGGTAGTAATGAACAAGACTCTCTGATAGGTAAGACAAGTTAGATTAGTCCCATGACATATTTTAAAGCATTTATATTTATTGAAAATTTTCAAGGCTTTTAAATATTTACATAAAAAATTTAATCTGATGCCTTAGCTCTATCTGTAGCGTGTCTGTCCACTGAGCTAAGGATCCCAGGTTTGATTCCCAGCATGGCCGAAAAATTTAACATTTGTGAAATGGGGGGTTTACCCTTTCACAGGAATAAATTAACGCCCAGGGACTGGCTGTTGTGCTTGTCCTAGTCTTAAGTTAGATTATAAGGCATATGAAGCTAGGACAGGCTTAGCAAGCTGGTGGTGGAAAATATATGACTTGAATAAAACACTGACCCAGGCTTGAAACAGTAATGGATGTAAAAAAATTAGAAAAGGGATGCATGAATTCTCATTTCCTAAAATCCCTTGAATCCTATGATATTCGAGATTCGTAAAAAAAAAAAAATCTCTAAAGAGCATCTTGAATACAACTAGACC
>CABFVX010000315.1:232133-295468 GCA_902151425.1 Timema shepardi
GCATCTACAAATCCTCTGACTGGTCCTGGATTTGAGCCAAAGGTTAACCCCACATTGATGGAACCCTTTAGATAGCGTAATACACGCTTGGCGGCCTTCCAGTGATCGGTACCATAGCAGTTGTTAAACTGCCCCAAATGACTTACGGCAAATGATATATCAGGCCTTGTAGTCGATGCCAAGTATGTAAGAGCCCCGACCAGCTCTCGGTACGGGAGTCTTAGATCATCTTCCGACTGCACTTCATTTCTCCTCAGCTTCAGGCTTGTATCCACTGGGGTGGCAACAGGTTTGCACTCGGACATGCCGAATCGCGAAAGCAGATCGCGTACGTAGCCATGCTGGTGCATTGTCACCTGTCCTTCCGTCTGGTTAAACTCTATGCCAAGGCAAGATTTTGCATAGCCTAAATCCTTGACTTCGAAGTGTTTGGCCATTCTTCTTCCAAGTTCAGCAATCCTCTTCCTGTCACGGGAGGCGATTAGGATGTCATCGACGTATGTCGCAATTAGTATAATGTCTTCCCCTGAACCGATGTGGAACAAACAAGGGTCTGAGACTGAAGGCGTCGCACCCAGGCTGCTCAAGGTTTCGTCCAGCTTAAGGTACCAGCTCCTCCCAGCTTGTCGTAAACCATAAAGTGACTTCTTCAGGAGGCAAACCTTGTCTCCTCCACTCAATTCTTCGAGCATGACCTTTGCCTTCATCCCAAGCTGACTCTGGCCCTCCGAATCAATAATATCCTGAAGGATTTCTCTTAAGTTCTTCGGTGGTTCCATATAAACCTCTTCTTGTAGGTGTCCATTCAAATATGCAGTTTCCACATCAAATTGCCTAATCTTCATTCCGTATTGGGCTGCAATTGATGCCATGAGGCGAATGGAACTTATTCGAGCCACTGGAGCGAATGTCTCTGTGAAATGAACGCCGGGTTACTGACTAAAACCTTGGGCAACCAAGCGTGCCTTTTTTCTTTCAAGTTTTCCATCTGATAGGAACTTGTTCCTTAGAACAATTCGGCTTCCGACAACTTTGTGACCTCTAGGACGATCAACAAGTATCCCTACAACCGCGAAACAAAAAACATTTAAAAGATTTATGTTTGTTCTTTAAATTAGCTATGAAAAAGCCAATTATATAGTAATCCTTTAGGGAAGTGTTACTAAAAGCGGTCATCAACTCTTTTGATTGATGATATAGTGTAAATAAATAATAATAATAATTTTCGCATAGGTTAACTTTAGTGACTTTAAACCCAAACTTGGGATAAAAAATCTTCTGCTGTCACTTCAACTCTAAATATACTCTAATTGTTTTATTTTGCTACTGGGAGAACTGTAAGGGCTATATTGGTTAGACCATGGCCTATAAAGGGATGTGTGACTGGTGAAAATTTGGGAAATACAACTCTAAATTTATTATATTTAAATAAATACGGGTATAAAAAAACATTTTTAAATTACTCTGAATGTAACCAATCGTCTTTCATTTAGGACTTAACTTTTGTTGCTGGAATTCAGTTGATATTATTTAACGCTTAACAAAAAACCTATTTTTACTTTTTAAAGTGCTAGTACATAGAAGAAGATATAATCAAGCAAGATAAGAACACATTTATTAATAAAGGGACAAATTAGCATCTTATCAAAAGAAAAAATGAAAAGGAAATAATAAATGAAAAATGGGGGAAGAAAGTGAATAAAATTTAACTAAATTTCCTCTATTGGAACACAATAAATGTAATATTGTGTTTAAAAGAGTTTTAACTGACACAAAGTGTGTTTCATTCTTTAGATTATTATCTTGTTCCTACTTATCGCAGGGCAGCTCAAAGAAGAACACGCATGAGATCCTCGGATACAAGTACAACCCCCAAGAGCTCGGCGGCACCAAAGTCATAGAATACCCGACAGTGAATCGTAGAGGGGGTCCTTTCTCTTGCTGTGGAAAGTACAAGGATAGCCCTGAGAAAAGTTCCGTGATCCAACCTCCTCCAAGGAATGGGGCAGAGAACGCTAAACCCCCTGCTAGGCCTCCCAAGACTGTGGATTATGTGAGTGATTTTTTTTAATACTTGTACATTATCATAAAGTTATTTCAGCCTGTGGCTGGGTCAGTTTATTAAAATGCCTCTATCTTCCCATGTCCTTCTACCACTCCTACTCCTTTAATCACTTCCATTGTTCTCCTTTTGCTTGCACACTTTCTGTTACCTGCTTCTCTCATCTCTTTCTTGGTCTCCCTTGCAGCCTTTTACCTACCTACTTGATCTCCATCATTCTCTTTAATATCCCCTCAATTTCCATCTTCATTAGCTGTACAGGCTATCTGCATAAAACATTAATGTGCTAGGAAGGAGAAAGGTATGATTCATAGTAAAGGTACTTGGAGGAAGATTGGGAAACCATTTAGGAATAACCACCCTTAGTACAGTCCGACACCTTAGCTCAGTCGGTAGCCTGTCTTTATATTGAACAAAGGGTCCCAGGTTCGTTTCCCAGAATGGCCGAAAAGTGTATTATTGGTGATTAATTAATGGCCAGGGACTGTAAGCTGTCTGTCCTAGTTAGATTATAAAGTAAATAAATCTATGACATGCCTAGCAAAGCCAGTAGTGGAAAACATATTACTTGAATAAAATACTGACCCAGGATGTCAGCTGGAAACAGTAATTGATGTAAAAAAAATCCTCAGTACACATGACCAGGTTTCTAGCCCTGACCTCCGCATCAGCGGCAATAGTGACACCTTATACCAAGTGACTACCAATGCGTATGCGAGTACAGCTGGTGTGTTTTAATTATTATTATTATTATTATTAGCGTCTTACTACCCGTTCGGGCTACACACACTTACGCTAATGTGTAATGGTAGGGTGATTGTGAGATTAAATGGAGGACCTACAGTTTAACGTGGAATCCGAACCACGGTGAGAGGCCTGGCATTCCCCACATTCATAAGATGTCTTGTCAGAGTTGAAGGAAGGGTTTGGTAATCAGATAAATCTGTGTTAGGACCGAGGATTGAACCCCGGCCGCCAGCACAGAAGTCTGACACCTTACCCCTAGTGTTTTAATTACATGTCACATAAATTACTTATTTTCTTAAATCAGATTTGAGAGGCGGGGTTTTTATTTTCAACTGGTTGAATTGAGGATGGCTTTTTTTTTTCTTCCATACATCATGATTTCAATTTATCTTTTAAAGGAAACTCTGACACATTTTGATAGTATTAAACTTCCTCGGCAAATACAAAACTATAGTTTATAAAGCTTATATTTTATTTAAAGGACAAACTTAAGGGTGAAAATTTATAAAATACATAGAGTGAGTGTACCGGTAGACATATTAAAAACTACTTGTTTATTCAGATTCTAAGTAGAATAAAATCACTATCAAACAAATGTATAAAAAAAAAGTTAAATAATAAAACTTCAGGCAAATATAATTGGTTATTATTCTGGTGATTACAGTCCGTGAAGACTATCTCGGGAACCTCTGTTGTTGATGTTCCCCCTATTTTACCTCCCCGTAGCGACGCTTCACCACCTCATGGCCACCTGCCCAGAAAACCCCCATTGCCTCCAGGACCATCTCAGGTTAGTTCACTAACATCAAAACAAAATGATTATTTATCGCTCATGGCATTGCGATTGCGTCTGACATAAATTGTCAGTTAGGTATGAGATTTTTAAAAGATTTAAAAATCAAATGTTGGTGACTATCTAACTATAGTAATTAATTTGTGTCTACACATACTCAAATTTTGAGTTTGAACCTGAGACTTTAATATTCTAAGCTCAGGTTATTACTAAAAACAGCTTAATATGCTCAATAAATTCTAGCTTGTTTTAAAAGGTTATTTCTGCAATGGATTGTGTTTAAGGGGTTGGATGATTGATTTTTCACTTTATTTTCTATTTGTCTGGATTTTTTTTGTGAAATTTTTACTTAACATAATATTATGCTATTTTCATTGTAGAAATAGTAATGCTATTATGAGTTTAAAAATTATATTTTATCATATTTTAAATATATGGGTCTAATCTGAGTTTTAAACATGTTTATTTAATTCTAACAGCCACTATATTATTTGTATTTTAATACTAGTTGAGTTTTAAAAGTATATATTTATTAAATTCAGGCTCAACTCGACTCAATACTCTATATGTCTCTTTGATTGAAAGAAACTTGAACTTGTGTTGCACTAGTAATTATAGTATTATTTGTAAAAGTTTGAAAGCTATATATTATTGTAGCTCATAACCTTACTTTATTCGCATTGTTTTCAGGAAATACTTAAAAAGGCTCAGCGAAGCCCAATTCCAGTACAGAAAATAAGTAATCCTGCACCTGTTGAAAATGGAGTACACAGCACTGGCAAACATAGTTTACCGAGAAATGGCTATGTTACTTCACGTTTTATTAATAATAGAGAAGTTCTCTTTTCCAAGTCTGATGCTACCATGGTAGACTTATTGCAGCGGCTAGACCAGGTAATTAAGAAACAAAACATTTTTATAAATAAACCAAACTATAATTAAACAGCCCGTGCTGAATGATAGTCAAGAATAATGGGGGGAGGGAGTTATATTGAATGTGTGTATGAATGGGTGTGCAATGGTTTTTTTACTTTTTTAACTCTTTTAAAGTATTTTAACCTCTTTAAGGAAAACCTCTTATCATTTTTTGAGGTATTTTGTTATATGTATTTGGAAGAAAGTAAAGGAAAGGTGGATATCCACCTTCCAAATGTGTTAAACTACATTTAATATCATTAGTCTCATCAATACCATATATGATCATATACAGCCAATACTCGCGTTTTGTTGACTAAAAAGGGAATTTAGTGCGTGGGGGAGGAACTGCATAGAAAAAAAAAGTATGATTTAACTGTGAGGGGAGGACTGTAGTATATGTATAATACAAGTCTTGTTGTTTGCCAGAAAGCAATGTAAACAACTGAGAAACAAGTGAAGTGTGGAGCCGCCATGGCAGACAAACGAGTGTAGTGTGAGTTTTACGATGTATCGGCCGTTAGCTGCCTCTATTATATCCGCGGTTATAATGTGATCTCAGTTAGCACTATTATACATAACAGATAGGCATCTGTGTTTTTCATGCTTTTTCAGTAGTTTCATCTGCTTGAACTGCTAATTTCTCAGTTTTTTTTCAATTTCTTATTTTATATAAGAATGAGCTACTATCAGCATAGCATTCAAAATTTCATTCTGTATTGTTTTTTAAGTGCCTTTGAAAATGTTTGAATTTTCTAGATGTTCTCATACTATGTTATCCAAAGATGCAATAAAATCTAATAATCCTCTAAAAACTCTCGGATTTAAACTCCAAGCAGTTTAATCATGGCCTCTTAAACTCAACTAAAAAAAACCCACTAAATTTGATACAATCAATTAATCGAGGAAGTATGTATCTGTTTCTCTCCACTAATTCATGCTGTCTTTCAATTGACTTTCTGTAACTTTCATCTAATTGCTGCCTTTTGAACACCTGCCCCAGCATTACCAAATTCATTTAATTTTGCAAATGTAGTTTACTCACCGAATACTTTTTTATTTTCTCATTCAAATGTTTGAGATAAACTACACCTGTAGTTGCCCACGTGTCTGCAAAGCCGAAAATATTACAACCAAAACAACAACAAAAAATTCGTCACACCCTGCAATTCAAGTAGTTTTCTCATACAGTTTTGGGTTAAAACTACGACTGTAGCTTCTCTCCTGGCTGTGATAAGTACGTGTTAGGTTAAGTTGTGTTCTTGGAGGGTCAAGTTTCTTTTTTCAAGCCTTTTTTGATAGTCTAATAGCTTGCCTGCTATGTCCTTAATAGTGTTCATTGTTTGGAGCCTACTTAATATAAATTACACAAAAGAAGCACTCAGAATAAATATTAATTAAACACACGCACAACAGTTATTATTGGCGTAACACATTCTGTTAGATACTTAAAACAGAAACAACCTTTTTTTTTATCATACGCATATGATTCAATGCACAACTTTTAGAGATGTTAGTGGGGTGCGCCAGACGTCACATTATCCTCTGAGTGAAAGGCAGCTCGGGTGCCGACTAATTGTGCCCGAGAATAGCCATTGTTTCGCGAACTCCGACAGTTTTGTGTGCGCTTGGCCTACACAAATACACAGAGCTTCGGGTGTAGGAGCTCTGCACCCCAAATCTTAGTAAAAACCTTTGTCTTCCTCTGACACAAATAATAAAATGTCATTATTAAACACTAAATAAGTTACTTTCATGGAATTAAAATATAAAATGAGGTTATTATTATATATAAACTTGGATTAAAATTTTATAATTATGTTATTTTTTGAATTTTGAAGGGGCACGTGCCCATGCGCCCATTGACTAGAACCACCACTGATTTCGTGTCTGTACCATATAAGCCTTGGTTTCTCTACTATCTCATGTACTCCCTGTACCCTTTCTCTTGTCCAGACAACTTCATTCCTAGTCCGGTTTCTCTTTTTGATACTCTTCAAAAACTTTATTCTCATGGCTTCGAACTACCTTGTAGCTCTTACATCCAATGTCTAGGTTTCTGCTGCAGATTTAATTCTGGGTACAAAGTAGTAAGCACTTTGTAGCACCTCCTTACAAATTTCCCTATGGGTACAAATTACGCTCTATACAGCACTTACTTGCAGAAAAAGGAAAAGCAAAGCTTTATAAGGTACCATTTGTTCACTTACAATGGTATCAACAAATGTTTTCATGATTCTCTCTTGGACATCAAAACTCTTAACAGTACCAATTCAGTTATTTATGGTTGTGTATTTGCTATGCAGGTGGTGGCCCAGTGTTCACAAGCACAAGCTGCTGGTGGGGGCTCCCGCATGGATGAAGGCAGTTTCCAAGTGGCTAAAGCTTCCCTAACAGAAGAGGCCCGACAGTTAGTTACAGCTTCCAAACTCCTTGTGAAAAGCGCCACTAGCCCTGCAGGTCTCGACCTACCTGAGAACCTAGCCAACTGTCTTCATCGGCTCCGACGACTAACTGATCTCGCAGCCGACCTCACCTCGTATACCACCTCGCCCCTCCAGACGCGCAACCTTGTAGTAAAAGTGCGAGATGTAGCGTCTGTATTCCGGGAAACTCTCGTGTCGGCGCTCAACGCTGGGACTCAAGAGAGTTTACTGCTTGCGCGAGCTGAGAATCTAGCCAGTGTCCTAGCAACGTTGCTTCGAAGTCTTAGGGTCTTCTCTCCGTGAGCAATAGCAATCCACTCATTGTAACGTAATATTTATTCCGATATTGTACTTTAGTTGTTTAAAATGAGTTTACTTATCAAAACTGACTTAGCATAGTGTTTGAACTGAATTTGCTGATATACGAGAATGGTTATGTTTTCAAATGTCAGATTTTATCTACTCGTGTGTGTGTCCATTAACAAATAACTTCCACATGAATTGATGAGAAAAGAATATGTGAACTAATAATTTTAAAAGTGATAAGTCAATTACAAGTAAATGCAATTGTTTGGCTTTAATTGGAAGCAAAAAGCACTGACACATATCTAATGTTAAGAACTTTTCCTCATAAAATATGTTCCAATGTAACAGTTGATCAATTTTTATTTTAACTGTTGAGGTTGTGATCTGCCAGGATTGTAAATCATGCGAACAATAACAGATATAATTAAACTGCCTCATGTAGACAACTCTCGCTTCCTAATCTCTATTAATATACTTGAATAAACTTATTTATGTTACTCTTTGGCATTAGGAACTCTGAAGTTCATTGCCGCACTTACAAAAGTAAGTCACATGTCCCTATCTTGAGCTGGTTCTATCCAGTCCACCTCATTACACCCTCTCTCTTTCAGGTCTAGTTTAATTTTATCCTCTCATCTGCGTCTAGGTCTCGTTATTTTTTTTCTCCCTTTTAGATGCACACTACTACTGACAGTGTTATATATATATATATATCACATAACACTGTCAGTTTCTTGATAGCCAAGTAACTTTTACTTTACTTTACTTTACTTGGTTAACTTTTACGATATAATTCAAAAGTTCCTTTTAAAAACGGTATTTGTGTTATTAAATATGGTTTAATAACTTTGATTGTAACTTGAAAAATGATTATTACTAAATTAGCTACAATATTTAAATGAACAAATATTGGAACAGTTATGAAAATCAGGTTGAATTCAAATCACAAAATAAATAAGGAAATATGATAAAACACTAAAAAACAACACATTTTAACAAGCTTTCATTGTCACATACAGCTTCTTCAGGTCAAGAGAGTTGACTGATGCTCTTGGTTGGACTGTCAACCTTGCCATTATCATCACCAAGTGAAAGCTTGTCCTTGAAAATGTGATTGCTTTTAAGTGTTTTATCTTAACATTTTATACCCCAGTATCACTAAGGTAAGGGTGCTGGCTAACCCTCCTGATCTAAACCATGATTTAGCCTAGTGCTCTATTCCAAATAACCTTAACATTTTTATTATGTTTAATAATGCCAAATCTGCTTATTTTTTATGGAGGAAAATTCTTAGCTAAAAATTCAAATTTTAATGTTCAGTATCTCCAAATCGCTAAATTAACTGCTATGAATATTTAAACTATCCTTGTAGATCACTGCAGATTACACCTCAATAGTATTCAATAGTATTGGAACCAATATCACATAATTAAAGAAATTTTCACAATTTATTAGAATGTAAATTTGTGAAATGTTTATCAGATATTGTTTTTATGTTGAAGTTATGAGAGTAATATCACAAACAAAGGATTATTGTTGAATGGAGATACAATATCATATCGCACATTGGGGTTGTGCAAAGTCCAGTTTTAAAATATAAAGTAAACCATAGCCAAAATGAAGTTCGAAAATTTTATCAAAATGTTTTATGTTGGAAAAATTATTATATTAGGGATTTTTATATAACTTTAGACACGGAACATAGTTTATATAGATGATACGCTTGAATCCCTTGACTATTATGGTATTTGAGAGATTCGAGATTTGTAATAATCTCAAAAATATATATCTTTTTTACATACATTGCTGTTTCCAGCCTGTAGTCTGGGTCAGTTTTTTTTTATTTAAGCCATATATTTTCCACTACTGGCTTGCTAGGCCTATCTTAGCTTCATATTCTAACTCAAGACTAGGAAAGGTACAACATCCAGTCTCCAACCGTTAATTCATTACTGTGAAAGGGTAAACCCACATTTCACCAATGATACATTTTTCGGCCATGGTGGGAATCGAGCCCGGGACCCTTAGCTAAGTAGACAGTCACGCTACCGACTGAGCTTAGGTGTTGTACTCAAAAAGATATCTCCAATAAGATTATGTTGGCCTTCATTTGAAATCACAATTATAAGCAGTTGGCAACAGTATATATATATATTTGGTGTAATTGAGAAAGTAACTAAAATACCAAAAAAGAGACAAAATTTAACCAAGATAATTTATTTACTCAAAAAGGGTTATATTTGATTTTGAGTATGTAAGAAATATGGCAAACAAAATAGTCTTTATCAGAGGTAACAAGACTTCAAGCAGTTTTATCAAAATTTTGTTTTAAATCATTCCATTTACACTAAAATTGTACACTTATAATGATTTCGAGAATTCAAGTTTGGATTCAAGATTTGAAAGGAAATATAAGATTAAGATTCGATTTATTATTGCAAAAATGTTCACATAAATGTATATTCCGCTGTCTTTTTTTACTGTGGAAACTTAATAAATGTCGAAACCAGATTTTATTTTCAAAACTAAGTCAAAACTGATGAAATATTCAAAGAAGAGTAAAAGGTTTTTGAAGCTTGGCACGCCCCTATCATATACTTTATATTAGGATATGAATGCAGTAACAAAAGAGTATTAATTAATAATTAAAATTTAGTTCAAGATTTTTAAATTTATTTTTTAAATTTTGTACACATGAAATTTGTGTATGAAAATGAAATTACTATAAAACAGGCTAGGAATTGAACAGTTGATTACTTTGATGCTGTACTTTTTAAAAGAATCTATTTAACTTTGTTTAAAAGTTTAGTGATAAGAGAATTTTATTTTAAATTTAACTCAAGTTTATATTCAGTTTCACAAAGCCTATCAAGGTGTTCATAAAATTATTATCAATGAAGTATTCTTAAAATTGAAAAATGACACCTCGACATGGGAATCAAACTTGGGACCTTTGGCTTAGTACGCCAATGTTCTAACCACTGAGCTATCCAGGAATCATTCCATGCCCAAAGTAATTCATTTATATTTTAAATCAAGAGTCAAAGTTGGCTGATAGCTTATGATCTTAAATTGATCGATTTCCTCACACCCATCACAGACTCTGTCTTAAAATATGAGTCAAGAATGTTCCTGAGCGCGAGATGAGTCCTTGATATCTCAGTTGGTAGATCATTGGTATATTAATCCAAAGGTCCCAGGTTTGATTCATGTGTTCAGGTGTCACTTTTCAATTTAATCTATCTTAACTATAAAGTATAAACATTACTATAGTTGAGTGAATTTGGTCATTGGGGGATATCATTGATACTATATCTGTTAAGTTGGGAATGACAGGAACACGAGAAAAGACCAGCGTGTATGCAGTTTTTATAGCAAAACTTTTTTTTGGTCAAAATATATCAAATATTGCTTTTATATAAACATAGAGTTAATTTTATACACATACAAACATAGAGTTAATTTTTATTCAAATACAAACATAGAGTTAATTTTTATACACATACAAACATAGAGTTAATTTTTATACACAGTGATATCAACAGTTCTTGTATATCTGTCAATGGTGTTTTGGGATTTCATGAAAACTTTTTATCTTGAGTTAAACAGTATCTCATCCGATGCCGCTATGCTCATGACAAATATTCAACAACCCTTGATATCACTATGTGAAGAAAATTAAACTTTTAAGTTTGCATTGAAGAAATATTTGATTTATTTTGATAAAAAAAAAGTTTTGCTATAAAAACTGCAAAAACCCTGGTCTTTTCTCGCATTCCCTGCATCCCCACCTCAAACAATAGTTTTGCAAATGCACACAAGAAATTTTAATGTAGTCATACCGAGCAAAATCATTGAATATTAACATTTGGTCCGTGTTAAAACTATCTTATGAAACTGATGTATAGCATATCAGCCTATACAATAAAATATAATGAACTTCTTTTTTTTAAAGTTGAAACTTAAAAAATATGCTGGCTACGACTGAAAACCTAAAACTTTCCTAATTGGTCACCTAAGTGTGTAACAGACTATCTATTCGTTAAGTGTTCAAAACCTGGTTTCTTATTAGTTATTTTGTTAAGGTTTCAAGATGTGATTTTTTTAAATGAAAGTATGACTAATGAAAGGTATATATAGTGCTCAATAGTAATGTGGAGTCATTAATGAAACGTGTTTTATAGTAAAAGAGTGGTAACATTTAAATGTTTATATTATTAATTTTATTATAAAGAGTACAAAGTTGGTCTTAGCCATAGTTTGAATTTTATATTTTTGAAATACCAGTGATTGTCTTATTTATTTCTTCATTTTTACTTTATAGTATTAAGAATAGAAATTTACACATAAGAACTATATCTTCTTTTTTTATGTACATTTAAAGAGTAAAACGACTATAATTATTTTATTACAGTTATTTAGATTATTTTCAGTTTTGAAGAAATGATTCACAAAAAAATAGTTTTTAAAAATAAGACAGATTTTGTTGAAATGAATTTGTTTCCTAGTCATATGATCGGATTGTATATTGCTATCACTTGTCTAATGTATATAAATTTGATAGTTTAAAAGTAATGTATTTATCCTGTAGTAAATATAATAGACACATTTTTTAACAAAGAAACTTTTGTATCACAGAAAGTCCTCGGCATATGTGGTTAATTTGTTCCAAATGTGCAAAAGTCTAATTTACTTATGCTTAAAAGTGATGCATTTTTGACATATATTTTTGTTTTAAACAATAATTAATGATAAACAAGTTCTACTAATGATAAGGAAACGTTGATAAAATCAAACTTGCACTCTAAGTAGAAACAAACAAAATGGTGATGATACTATCAACTGTGAGTCAGCTTACTGGGAGTGCCTGATTACATGATTACATGATTGTATGTTGCTAATCTTAAATCAAAATACAACAACGTAATCAAATCCATGTAAGCCAAGGATTTACTGTGACTTTAAAAGCTTTATTTGGTTATACAGGAAGTTCTTCTATAGTGCATGTTTTTCAATAACCTTTCCTGAGACGGTAATTGTGCCTGCGCTAGTATTCCAGTCTGTTTACAGCTCAATTGCAATCGCACAATTGTTTCTATCTGTACAGTTTCTTCTTTTTGTAATCAAGATAGTATTTATGTATTTTAATGCTTATTATTTAGATTTTTGACATTTTTTGTGTACACATCACTATGTGAATAATATATTACAAAAAATAAACTAATTAATCTGTCAAAATATGAAGGGAAAGTGATTTTTTTAGGTCAGTATTTATAACCCCCTAACCTATATTTTCCCTTTTGGTAATTGTTTCTAAAACACAATTTTTTGATAACAAAATTTTTTTCCCAAAACGCAACTACTGCATTTCACAAGAACTTCCTGTACTTGATTTAAAAAAAAAAATAGATTCAACATGTAAATACTGTTAATAAATAGACCATAATTATGAGCTCCAGAAAAATATATACCGTATTTTATTTAAATGTCTTAAGCAATGATTCAATTTTTAGTGATGTTTCAGTCTGACTACATGGCACATTGGTTGACATGGTTGATCGCAGACCAAAATTTGAAATACATGTCAGAATAAAATTTCACTCTGGAATTTATTTTAACTAAACTTATACTAACACATTATTTAACTTTGAATTTAATTCATTTGGAGGATTATTAAGTAATTTTGATATTATCAACCAACTATATTTTAAAATCAAATTCTGTGCTCAAAGATCTAAATCTTATCAACATTTTATTTTGTAGGCCTACTTGAATAATTTATCTTTGGAAGAACTACTAAAACATGTATTTGTATATAAGATATATTTGATTAAATTTTCAAATAATTGAAAATATGGTGCCATATCACTAGATTCGATAAAAAATAAAAGGAAGATAGGATGGACTCGGCAGAAAACTATAGGTCTACAGGATAAAATAGATACAAGATGTGTCCACAAACACCTATTTTGTAAACAACCGTTAACTTTCATATTACATTTGTGCAACAAAATGGAAAGCAAAAAGGAGTTTTACTAGAAATTGAATTTTTTATTTATTATTATTTTGCAGATTTTGAATTTTGTATTAAGTTTAAGAGTTATACACCTATTTTCCTTTAATTTTAATTATAGTATGTATCTCAAAAATGACAATATTGTATTACTATAAAATTATTAATAATTTTGCTGATTTTGAATTTTTGTAGTGAAATTCAATTCCTCACCTGTCCATGTGAAATGAATCAAAATATATAAAGGTGTAGAATTACCATGTTATTACAATAAAATCAATAAAAATAAATTTGTTGTTCATTTAGAGAAGTGTTTGTTACTAGTCATTTACAATATCACATTTAAATTTCAAATTGGTCAGCTTTAAACACGAAATTAACTTGTTTGATATATATTTTTATGCTCTAGTATATATTTGTTTTCAGATATATTGTTTGTTAAAAGTGGCTCAAAGTAACAAGTCCACACAATATATTCAGGTGTTTGTACCTTCAAGCCCAAAATGAGAGTTGCTGGTAGCCCACCCCCCCCTCCCCCCTTGACTACTGGGACCAAATACAATGCTTGGCCTGCACAATCTGGGTCTGGTGCGAGAATAATGAGAGTTCCAACATACGCTGATGGTTAAAATGCAGCCTTTTCTCATCTCATTCAAATGTTTGACATAAGTGATGTAGTAAATCCGGTCCTACGCTATTTGCGAATGTGCACAAATGTTTGGATTTCGGATGACTGTCAAAGAAGCATGGAAGGTACACAAATGGTGAATGTTCAGTCAAATATTCGGGATTCAAGGGGTTTTTCACTCAGAGCACTTTTTGGGCATGAATCAGAAGAAAAATATGTTCACCATTATTCGGGAATATATTCACGAGAGGTGTGTGCAGTCCACATATGACGAATATTCGTATAGGTTTCATGACACAAAACATAGGTGAACATTCATCTATATTCGCGAATAGTTTGGACCCTAATTAAGTTTTATTAATATTTTATGTAAAATGGTTAAACCAATAAATTAATTACTTAAATAATTAAATGATTTTAGCATTTATAATATATATGATGCATCTCCTTAAATGGAAGTGAAACAATGACCATTTAGGGCGACAAAATAATGTTGAAAATATCATCAATAACTAGAGTAACCAACACAGATGTACTAATGAAGGTAAAGGAAGAGAGAAATGTTTCAAAATGGTAATGGAAACGAAGCGTTAATATGACCGAATACATGCTCGGACATTAAGAGTTTGCCGAGAATTTGCAGCTGGCCGGTTTTTCTAATCCATCTGCTTTATCATTAAATAAAGGACAGTTCTCTTTGTGTTTCATGCTGATCTTATGTTCCACATAATGAGTGTTCAGTCTCGAGTGAATCACATCTAGTAGTATAGGGCTAGCAAATTAAAATACGAGGAAACTGTAAAATTATATATACATTTATTAACAGTTAGATTTCATGAGTGTCATTTTAGACACTTGTTTTTAGGTTATTTTCCATTGTATTTTATATACATTTTCATTATTTTTGTTAAATAACATTCATAATATGTACAAAAATAGTATTTACTTTTTAAACATAACAACTTCATTTTCAACATACAAAATAGTGTAAATGAAATTTGAATAGCTTTTAAAAGTGAAATTTAATTACCAAAGTAATATTAACATACACAAAGTGGTAAAAAAAACTAAATTAAAGGTAAGACTTTTTTGACAACATTGAACACAAACTCACAATTATTACAGTACTAGTACAATAAATGAAATAGTATAATTAATTGTGATCTCCAAGGAAATCATATATATAGGTACTACCCATGAGTTTTTCATTAGCGGGTTCATTTACTATTGTATATTTTCTGACAAAAACTTGTACAACTTTTTTGGTACCAACAATATCCTTTTCAACACAACAATCATTGAAAGTATATATTTTATTAGATTTTTTAACAGGTTTTTGGCATCAGTAGGGTTGTTAGTGATTGGGACTGCACTTTGTGTCACCTTCAAATCACCATTACAGTGTCAAATTTCATCCCACCTGAAAAGAACAATTTGGATTCCACAAGGACTTCCAACGTCTTAGAATTAAAATCTATCTACCATAGCTGTGACCAATATGATATGATTATTTAGTTTTAACGAAGACATATAAAAATACATTTATAATAAAATTAATAAAATACTTATGGTGTTCATGCCTTTAAATATTATATAAATTTTAATAAGGTCTATACAATACATTTTATATGTTGGAAATATACATTATTTTACAGCAACATAAAAGACCTTAAACATACAATGATAATTAATAAAGTATAGAACTATGCACACATTTATTTGTGATTGAGATTACATGTGGGGAAATATATTTATAATCATACATAGTTATTGTTAAATATTTCATGAAATTCGGTGATTCCAAATGATATGACCAATTTGAGTGTGCCAAGTATAAAGCAAATTTAAATGCCGTTGATAAGTTATGTGATTATGTTTAAATTAGATTTGGTATGTTTATGTAGACTTTAGAAGGAACTCGGAAAGTCAGATCAATTTTTTTTTTTGTTTGTTATCTGATTTTATATGGTATACACACAAACCAATGCTATTTTTTTAATCCGTCACATAATTTTTGTAACACACAAAATGTAATAGTGGTGCTTTAAATTTAATAAACCATCTAAAAGTATGCTTCCATCTGTTAAATTAATCGGTTTTATGGTCAGAGAATAATTATTCATGTGTACAATTTAACAATTTTTTTTATGTGTAAAACACTAAAATCGTGAAATCAGTATTAAATCTTAGAACAATTTATTAGTTCGAATTTATTTTAACAAACCCTTAGCAATGTTGGTGTTTAACAAATTAATTTGTTCAGTAATAAAAAATAGTTAATATTGCAATATAAAACTTGTAAATTTATTTAATATACATAGTATTTCTGTTGTATTTGAAAATCTGAGAAATCATATACAAAACATGGGCAAAATGCTTTATATTGTGTAGCTGAATTATTACGATTTTCTTCCTCAAAAATCCATGATTGGTCTTGAGATAAATAAATTCATTCCAAAATAAAGCTTGACCTAGAGTAAACAAATTTACTAATTGTCCAGGCCTATATGTGAAAAAAATAATAATGAACTTACTAAAAACATTTGATACAGTTATTATTTTATAAGTTCCTTTAATATCCATGCAAACGTAACATATCATATTCATTAATCATATTTGGAAGAAGATCTAGGAAAGGTAGATAGAAACATATAAAAGGGACAAACACAATATGGCTGTTATAATGAAAAGAAGAACACAGTTCACACTTTACATTGCTGCCAATGGACAAGGAGGTAATGGTTGCCTCTTAAAGAAAATTAATCGTCACCGCCCAATCCCCCGACCCAGGTTTCATTCTATCAGAACTCATTAGGGGGGAAACGCCCAACGTAACTTTCTTTTCCTGTATTTTTCCTTTGTTGTACCTTTTAAATTTTCCTATCTATATGTCCTATCATTATTTACAATTTTCCATTTTCTCCTGTTGGTGTTTTTTTTTTGTTTCCTCTTATAGGAAGTTGCGTTGCACGTTTCACACTCAATTCTGATAGAATGAAACCTAGGTCAGGGGATTTGTCAGTGAGGATCAACTTTTTTTAAGAGGCAACCATTACCTCTTTGTCTAATGGCAGCAATTTAAAGTGTGAACTGTGTTCTTATTTTCATTGTAAAAGCCATATTGTTTTTGTCCCTTTTATATGTTTCTGTCCACCTTTCCTATAACTTCATCCAATTATAATACAATTACCTCATTAAGCGAAATGAGGTTTTCCTTAGAGAGATATATTCATTAGTCAGTCATTCATTCAGTAATCGAACATTCAACAAGGTCATACAGCGGCAAGCACACAAAGTAATACCAAATTCTATATTCCACCAAAACACAATTCAAGATAATAAATCTGTACTCTTGATCAGAAAACCAGACTTGTTAAGAGGAATGATGAACAATTAAGCATTTCTAGCAAACAGCTGAGTCGCATGGCAAAAAAATATTGCCTTTTACAAAATTTATTATTTAGCAAAATATTACTAATATAAGAGTAAAAAAATTTAGAAATATTTATTATAAGACAAACATTACAACTTTTGCTCTAGATTTACAATTATTTGTAAAACATAAAAAGCAAAGATACTTGGCCCCCTTGATTTACATTTGAGTAAAACTACTTCATACACAAAAGCAAAAACAAAATTGTATTTGAAATAGAAACAATAATTTTTAGATAAACTTATTTTTTTGGTTTAGTAATATCTTAAAAAAAAACTTAAAGTAAAATCTCAATAGTGTGAAAAGTCAGCCATAACATCAAAACTGCATTTATTACCTCTGACTTAAAATACCTAAATGTTAAAATATTCCGTCAATATCATACATTAATGAAACTTAAAAACTAATACACTTCCAACTTATTCACAACAAATACAATCCACATAATATACAATACATAATGAGATTAATTGTATTAATATAATATGTCCTATTTGACATATTTTTTATGTTCATCTTTGGTTACTTTTGCTCAGACTGGTGAATAAATGAATATTTTAACCAAACCCTTTCAGAAAAACCATCTTAAAACCAATCAACTATTCACCAGGCCAGCTGTTTTATAAATATATTGTCTCCAATATTTTAAAAAGGTATTATGAGTTGTGTTTAGTTCTATGAAATATTAACATGATCTAAGATCATGTAAAGTTTGATAATCTTGGTCAATGTTCATCAAGTAGTTGAAGATAAGATAAAATCCATTGTTTCTTTTCATTAATATGCCTAGGGTTTCAAAAGCCTTTGAAATCAAAACAATCAAAGAAAAAATCAACAAAACTAAAATATTTTAATAAAATTTAAAGAATGTTATAAAAGTAAATAATTTGAAGCATGTAAAATAGAAAAAAACTACACTTTTAAACCTAAGTTTCCAAAAATTTGTTTTGAAGACTTTCATGGCTTGTGATGGTTTGGTTTTGGTTACAACAGAATGATTTATTATGAATCCAATTTTTTTGATGAGATATTATGTTTAGCTACATCTCGTACACATGTGCAGGATTCCCAAATTTCAGGATTACTGTGAAAAAATATATTTCTCGTTCCCGACCCGATTGCCAGGAAACATTCTGTAATCCCAAAACTTCGGGAATTGCTTTTTTTTCCATTTTTTAATACCTATATAAAACATGATTTCAACACATTATTATACTCGCAATTATTAGTTGACATGAGATAGCTATTTAATTAAGTTATTTTGGATACTAGCTTTATTTTATATATCACTTAAAGCAAATAAAAATATTTTAAAACAAGTGATATATATATATATAAGTTGTTTCTGAAATATTGAATGCATTTTGTCCTGGTGAAATGGAATAGTGGTATTAAAGATGGCCACTGTTCTGTATTTATATCCTTTGTCGCTTTACACATTTTAATGTATTATTTAGTTGTTAAAAATAGAGGGAAATAAGGTAATATTTATTTTGATTCACAAGAATTAGAGCGTAGTCCAATATATTAAATGTATCAAAAAATATTCCAAAATATCGGAACCTAAATATCACTATATTGTTTCCATTGTTACTACGCTACAAGAGGTATGTAGGTAAGAAAATATCCCGCTCTCGAATTTAGTTTCGGAAATAACTTATTTATTAACTTAAAAAACAAAGGAAACTATTTTATATAAAATAATATTCTCAAAGTAGCAAAAAAAATAAATTATTATTTAATATTATTTATTTCAAAATAATTTGAATAATAAATCATTTAAAATATATATTACAACTCGCGAGAGAGCTGAATGAATTAGCAAATTTAGAAATAATTAGTGTTACATTTTTAATTCCTGTTCTCGTCTCAAAGTAAGAGATTCTAAAATTCCCCTTCCCAATCTCGTCTTGATGGTTGAGCCTCATTCCCGATCTTGTCTTGAACCAAAAAAGTGGATCCCGCACACCCCTAACATCTCGTTTAACGATTTTGAAACAGTTGTTATAAGCTTAGTATGAGATGGTATTCGCTTTTTAAGGCTACAATAAACAAAATTAAAAAGGTCTTATTTCGAGACACCAACTTCAAGTTAATGCATCGATGTCACCATTGATATTGTTTAATGATAAGCCAAGACAATCACAGACAATATCAACCAACCCACAAGCCAGAATACCTCTTATTGGTCTTTGTGGAATTACCAGTAAAAGTATCAAGTCTATAAATAGACCTCAAATTCTCGTCAAAACAACTAGATTCATAGTTCATCCCCAATGATGTCTATGAACAAAATATGAGAAGCAATTTCATCGACACAGCTTAATTCATAATTTTATTATCCTGTTCTAACCACAAATTATTTTTTTTCTCTTATCTTTTATCATAACATTCTAGTGCCAGTAAGAGCTTGATACAACCCAATTGAATAGAATATAGAGAAGAAAATGCACCAGCATTTGCTTCAGGAATGAACATATCAGCTAAGTGTCATCTATTAATATATGTGCTGCTAACCCCATTATTCTCTACCTAGTTTTTACAATCATTTTTACTGGTGTTTAAAACAAAAGTCTGAGACTGAGCTCAGTAGCACACATAACCCAACTATGTGTATGCAAAATGAAAGTAAAGATTAAGCCCAAATGAGATTCACACTAACCCACTAACCCATGTCAGAGGTTGCATAGTCTAGGGTGTCACTCTTGCAATAGACTGGTTAGACAATGGGGGAAAGATTGAGGTTTTAATTTGGATTAGGTGTACTAAGGGTGTTTTTCCCCTAAATGGTTTCTCACTCACCACCCTGCATATGTGGGTACATTTCCTTTCTACATTCCTCATTCCTATGACATGAGTGTAAATATGTGAATAGCCTGAACGGGTAGTAAACGCTGTGTACCAAAAGGAGGGGTGGTGGGGGGGTAGAGGAGATTCACGCTAATATACCTTTAATAGAAACAAATGTATAGAAACATATATCAATGATTTATATTTAGAAAATGTTAACAAAAGCAATGTGTGTGGAAGTCACAAAGCTTAATTTCTATAATGTGATGTGTAAGTAATGTAGAGTAATTCATCATGCAGACATGACTCAGACTTTACTCTCCGGCCCATCTGCGTTGTGCTTGAATGAAGTGCGTATCCGAGTGAGATAAAGTGCACAGATGTGTCCATAGCTCTTGTTATACCATTCTGGAGTGCGCCCCCTAAAAAAAAGCAGAAATTCATCTAATAAGTTTAAACCAGCTCACAATGTTTTATTTTCATCACTTTATAAAATCCATCTACTTATTTGCATTTTATTCCATTTCTAGATATACTTTTGCCAAACATGAATTGTAAAACTTCATTAAAGGAATTTTATGGAGCCATAATTTCTCAGTAATGAGGAGATTAAAGAGTTCTTGCAGAATTTGACCTGACAGAGTTTCTGGCTACAAATCCAGATGTCCTGGGTTCGATGCCTTGGGAGGAAATCGAGGAGTTACTTGAATAAAGAGGAATCAATTCAGTCTAGAAAAGTGAGATTAACAGCTGGAGGCTTCTTTGATTTAACCACATGACACCTTCTATCTGCAAATGTTAGCGATATAATCGTTAACAACGTCAGCCACTCTGTTGGTAAAGCTCGAATACGGACTCAAGCCATGGCATTTTTTATAAGAAATATTCTTCAAAATAATAACCTAACAATTTGACTACTGTATTATAAGCTTATTAGGTTTTCTGGAGTAATTGAGGATTGGTATTATAAAAGAGACATTCAACATGGCAATAATATAACAACACAGCCTAGATAAACAAAAGTGACAACCAATTGTCACCACTCAGTTTTAAAATTCNCTCAGTTTTAAAATTCTAAAAAAAAAAAAAAAAAAAATAGAATTAAAATTCACAGGTAAAACTATTTTTTAAAGTGGATTTATTCAACACTAGGAAAATATTATTTCTAAGAGAGCTTTGTTTAATAATACATATTCCATGTGCCTGTAAAACACATGATGCAATACTCTATTATAACTTACTTTGTGTCGACTCGTGAGAGATGCATAATTCTCGACTTTCCGGAACCACACGGTTCTATGAGGTACCTAGATGCCAGCACAATTCCTCGCACACCTCCTAGCATTACTGGACCATCAGGATGTTCCACTGATGTCTCCACAATCACACATGCACCTTTGGGAAGGTCTGTACGCCATGACCTACAAATAATTACACAACACACCTTAATTTAAATACCTATTTAGGGATACATAAGAAGGCATTTTTCACTTGAAGTCTTTATGGATCGAGTTTGAATGGAAACTGGATGTTTATTATGAGTAATATAGAGCAATATTTAAACTTATGGATGAGAAAGAAGAAGAAGTACAGGAACAGTACCAGGAATGGAATGAGTAAGTGAAAAGTGTGGAATAAAATTCAGCGCAGTGAAGTGTGAAGTGATGGTAATGACAAGGAAGAGGATAAGAGTTAGTAAAGCTATAAAGCTGGATGGAGTAGAGTTGAGAAAAGTACAGAACATGAAATACCTTGGAAGTGTGATTGAGGGGAAAGGTGAAAGTAGAAAGGATTTAATTTGAAGAGGACAGCAGGGAACGTTGTTATATACAGCATCCTTTGTATCCATTGTCACATTTGCAGCAGAAGTATAGACATTGAATGTAAGAGAGACTGGAAAGTGGAGGCCAAGCATGTTAGCTGTCACGAGGAGAAACAGGATTAGGATTGAAGTTAGCCGGGAAAGTGTAGGAGTACATGAGATAGTAGAGGAAGCAAGAGTGAGATGGTATGGGCATGTAGTGAGGACGAAAAAGAAGAGGATACCAAAGAGAATGATGAAGATGAAGTATGTAGGATAAAGACCGCAAGGGAGGCATTATATTAAATTGACCCTGTTACAGGGTGGAAACAATTGTTGTTGATGATGATGGTTTATACGTAAAATATTTAAAGATGAATTTATATAATAGACACTAGTATAAACCTTAAACACACGTATAAAGTTGAAAGTTTTTTGTGAAAAAAGTTACGATCAAACTAATTTGGTTTTTCAATTAAATGTTATGTAGTTGAACAAGTTTTGTTTAAAGGGGTTTGTGTGTTCAGTAAGAAACAATATATTAAAATTGAATAAAATTAATTAAACTCAAATTTTTTGAGACAAAATTAAATATTCTAAATACTTATTTATTTGCCACCGCGTCTTACTACCCATTCGGGTTATATGCTTATGTACTAATTACACTAATGTGTTAATGATTGGGAAGGATGGATTTAAAGGAAGTGAACCCGCATTTGCGTGGAGGGAGAGTAGAAAACCATTTTAGGGAAACCCCCCAGTTCACACAACCGAGATTCAAACTTCAATTCCCCCATCCTCGGCAGTATTGTTCAATTCAAAACTAGTGTGTTAGCTAACCACGTCACCGAGGCAGGTTCTCTAAATACTTGAATTGTTCAAGCCTTTCACATTGATAAATTAACGGCTGGGGACTGGATGTTGTGCCTGTCCTAGTCTTAAGATCGATTACAAGGCATGTGAAACTACGATAGGCCTAGCTAGCCGGAAATGGAAATGGATGGCTTGAATAAAAAATTGCAAAAAGCTGGAAACAGTAATCGATCTAAGTAAGTGTAAATAGATAAAACAAAGAAATGCTAAAACTAGAGATAAAGAGTTACATCATGTTCACGATGGATGAATTGACTCGCTCTTCAAACCTACAGAATATCTAAATAAACTTTTAACATTTAGAAATGATACTTTGGTAGACAAGAAATTTAATAATTTTTTTAAAAATTGTAAAATAAATGACTAAATCATTACTTATTCCCACGGTTTTATTTGTTTCTACCTTTCTTCCCTGACCCTTCTTCTTACATATTAAACAAAATTAACCTTGAAAAGTGTAAAGAGGTTTTTCTTAAATCCCTATTAATCAATATATGAAAGCCTATAAAAACTAATCTTTTATTTTGTTGACTTTTATAAAAGAATAATTATTTGCATAAGTAGACAGATTCTACAAATGATTGTGTTTGGCATTTGGCAATAAAAATCAAACCTGTAATAATATAAATAAAATGTTTTAAACAAATAAATGATGTTTTTAAAACATCTTCATTATGCTCGAAAATTTGTTAAAATAATTGACCAAATCACAAAATAACAGACAAAAAATTTTGACAACATTGTTTTTACTACAAGATTGTATTCTAACCTTACTTCAGGCCATTAAAAGTGCTAAGCATTTCAAGAAAACAAACGGAACGTTAAGTACCTGAGAACACAGAAGTCCATGGCTGCTAAAGGCGCCATATTGGCGCACACATACTGGAACACCTCTGCCAGAGCGTCAAGCCGTGCGACCACGCGCCACTTGAGCAAAGAAGTGTCCCACACATGTCTCTCTCTCAGCACCCTCTGCAACACTTCCAATGGAGGGGCCTCTACCTCAGTCGACACACGCCATAGACGCAAGGGGTGACCGTCCCCAACCTTCTTGTACGCCACGTCGACCAGCGTGTCTGTGGCACATGACACATTCACCCAGCCACGGCTCCTGAGTCAAATGCAATACACCACAAAATATTAGGTTGTTGGGGTTTAACATGGCCTTCAAGCTCAGTGGATTTCTATGGAGTGTTGGAAAGAAAAACTGGAATATGTTATCAAGGCGCTTAAAATTAGCAAGGCTCTTAGAGACTCCTGTTAATACCTCACTAGATTGGTCAATATTTGTGAATCCACAACTACATTTACAAACCAATAATTGTTTTTATACATAGGAATTGCTCCCCAAAATATTGATAATCAATAAAATAGTTTGACTAAAATATTTGTTAAAAACACAACCCTTAGACATGGATATTGAATAAAACTCAGTTTTCGTAATGTTTTTTTTTTCTCTAAATATTAAAATTAAATTTGTGAACAGTAATGAAGATGAATTAAACAATCACTTGAATGTATTGTAAGACATTTTAATTACTACCTGCAATACCTAATTTCAAGAAGTATGATAGTCAATAGTCCTTTAGTTTATTGGTTCTACTAGATAACTTGATTCTTTATTACTTATTTTAAAAATGTTGGCATTAGAAATCATCTAATTATATTCATAGTAAGCAATTATATCCAAATTTACTGCATTTTGGCATCATGAAAATATGATATTAACAAAGAAAGAAAAAAAAATGCTATAGTAATTTTTGGGACATAATGTGCTGCATCCTTGGAGAAAAGTTGAGCCTTGATTAACTTAAAGAAGAGGCCCAATATACCACATTGTACTATGGGCCGGTCAGTCTGAGAAAGAACTGCTTGCTCTAAGTAAGAAGAACTGCCACCTCAACTCAGTATACTTGATGGAGATGTTTCTAATTATATTAATTTGTTTAAACTTTATTTTCCTTATTCCCTTTTTAATTTTAGAGAAGCATTGCTTCCCTTGCTTCCAATGAATAAACGCCATAGTGCAAAATACAGTAACCCACTTCAGTGGCCACATGGTCTAAGGCATTACTCTCACAATAAACTAGATACCTGAAGACGGAGATCAGAGTTCGATCCCGGTCAGGTGTAATGAGGGTGTTTTTTTCCTAAATAGTTTTCCTCTCTCCCACCATGAAAATGCAAGTACACTTTCTCTAAATTCAACCTTCCTAATCCCTAAAAATTATTGTAATTAGTATATAAGCGTCTATCCTGAATGGGTAGTAAGACACATATATACAGAAGAGTATCGCTTATTAGACCTTCTTTCTTTGATAGTGACAAAAATCCCATATTATTCAACATACTCTAATTAAAAGTATTATTTACATGACATGTTGTGTGTGTCCAATTTTTTACATCCACAACAATGAAAAATTAACAAAACTAGGATTGAATGGGAATTTGACTTCCAGATATAACCTGGTTCCATCAGATTTGGATAAAACGGGTTGCTAGTGTGTATGATTCAACAACTGCAACTAACCTATCCCTGGCCTCTTTGAGCAGCGCGGTAGTACACGTGTATAGGTAGCCACGCCAATCCTGGTGCAGCTCAGTACCAAGTTCTTCTAATGCCACTGGGACACTCTCCTCCATATAACTGAAGTGGCACTGAGTCATCATTTCTTCGGTAACCTTCAGAAATATAGAGGTGAATTATTTTACTAAGAAAAAGAATCACTATTTTACTTGAAAGCTTTCATCTTAATGTAAATCAGTAAAATTACCAATTAATATTATAACTTATTGTAAGAATAAATACATATAAATTTAGAGGCAAATCCTGAACACATGTATATTTGCCTGGTCAACACTTAAGTGTATTTGTACAATTTTCCAATAAAATAAAAATGTAAACCATTTGAAGACAGCAATAAAACCAAGATTACCCTTCAACATATTGATGGATGGGTAAGATAAAATTACGTACTTACTCCATGGCATTAGGAACTCAAAGGTTCATGCAAAACCACACTTACAAAAGTATGGTATAAATTAGGAGGGATAGCCAGAACACTTACCTTGGTGATACTGGAGTAGAAATTGTTTAGATATAACATTAAAAAACACACAAACACATTGTTAAGGACAAGCTTTCACTGTCACAGACAGCTTCATCAGGTCAAGAAAGTAAATTGACTCAGTCAGTGTTTTTTAGTGTTATATCTAAACAATTTTCACTCCAGTATCACCCAGGTATGTGTACTGACTATCCCTCCAAATTTAAACCATGATTTAGCATAGTGCTCTATTCCAAATAACCTTAATACTTACAAAAGTATGTCACCTATCCTTATCTTGAGCTAGTTCTATCCAGTTCACCTCATTACACCATATTTCTTTCATATACATTCTAATATTATCACCCCAAGTTACAATAATGCCGAAAATAAATGTCTATCAATATATTCCTTTTTATTATTCGTTTCCCAAACTGTGTTATATGTACCCCTGGGGGTATACAATGGTCCACTGAGTTTTAATAATCATAAAATATTATTTGATAGTAGTAAGCCTGATAAACAACTTAACATAGACTTTAATGGGATGTTATGAACTTTTTAAGACTTTATTTTCCTCCGTCACAGCTTTTGTTTAACATAACAATTACCAAACCCTTCCTTCACCTCTGACAAGACATCTTGTGAATGTGGGGAATGCCAGGCCTCCACCGTGGTTCGGATCCCACGTTAAACTGTAGGTCCTCCATTTCATCTCACAATCACCCTACCATTACACATTAGCGTAAGTACGTATAACCCGAACGGGTAGTAAGACGCGGTGCTAATAATAATAATAATAATAATAACATAACAATAATGCTTTATTAAAATTTACAATGACTGTTTATACTTTTCAAGAAAACAGATATTTGTTTCTATATTTTTTATGTGAAAAGCTGGAAGGGTTACTTAAGTTAGGCCATGGCACAGAAGGGGTACGCAGCTGAGGAAGTTTTGGAATCAATGACCTATATGTTTAAAACACAGGTTAATAACAACATTACATCTGGAGGCAAAGATGAGTAAAGTTATGAAAAAACATACCTACATCAACAAAGCAAGATGAAAACTAAAATTATAATCATTAATGAGAAACTACACCTAACAATAATCTGAGCCCTAATCTCCAAATTAGTGAATGGACCACTTGCCATTGCCAAGTGTTTAAATCCCTCTTAGATACTCAGTTATTCTGGGCATGAAGTGTAGATTATTACACATCAAAAGATGGAAACATTAATGAATACGATTATATAATGTTCTAGAATTATCAATTGTAATGTGAAAAGAACTAACCATGAAAAGATCCTTGTGTTCCTTGATGAGGTAAAGCAGACAGTCATGCGCTGCCTTGTTCTCACTTAGCTCCCGGGGGTCGGGGACACCGACAGTCTTGCGGCGTCTCAGGGAAGCCGAGGTGGATCTGCTAGTGGTGGAGGAAGGGGCATGGTGTAGGTGGAATAAGGAAGGGGCGAGACACACCGCCAAGTTGCTCGCCGTCATCTGGTTGCAAGCTGCCCTCGCTGACACCTGGCTCAAAAACTCCAAGAGGGTTTGAAGGGCCTCACGATGTTCATCGGGTAACAGGAGCACGACACACTGCACCGCCTCCATGCGCAAGTTTACAGGAACATCTGTCACATAAGTCATAAACTCATAATATACTGGTACTCATCTGAACAATTAAGATAGTAACAAAAATTATATCTTACAATTAGAGTATGAACACAGTTTTCTCTCTATACTGATGCTGATGTAAGATGTAAGGTCTAGAGTTGGGGTACAGAGGGTACATGAGATAGTAGACGAAGCTAGGATGAGATGGTATGGACATGTAATAAGGGTGGAAAGGGAGAGGATTCCAAGAAGAAGAATAGATATGAAGTATGTAAGGAAGAGACTGCAAGGAAGACCAAGGAAGATATGGGAGGAACAGATAGCAGCAAGTGTGCAAGTGAGAGGAGGAGAGTGGAAGAGAGTGCAGGAGGAAGAATGACGGAAGGACCGAGGGGGATGGAGGCATTTTACTAAACAGACCCGGCCACAGGTTGGAAAAAAATTTCATGATGATGATGACTAATGCTGATGGAAGGTGCATTGCGCATTTGCCCAAACTCAACAGTCACAATTTATTTTCACAACTGTTCTTAAACACAAGGTTTTATTTAAAATTTGTTTCAAAATATTTTTAAAACTTGTTTCTAAAAATAAGTATCATGTCTCATAGCAGTGTGGACATTTTAAAATAAATTATAGATATTTTGAGAAAATAATAAGAGTAGAATAAAAATTTTATGTATATAAAAAAGGAATCAGAGTGCAAGAAATTTAATTTGCACTTGTACAAAGGGCATGGAGAGAATCAAAGGCTAATTTTTTCCTTAATATTGTTCACACATGCGTCACATCCAAAGGATGACATGCGACAACTGTTGCATCTGTTAGAAGCCCACAGCATCCATAATGAGAAGATTCTTCTTGTAAGTTTACTCACGCTGAAAGATTGCGGTGAATGTCTCAGACAACTTGTTGGTAAGAAGTGCCTCCGGAAGTTCTCGGAAGTATTGTTTGACCATGTCTGCGACGTCATAGGCCTGCTGACCCTCATAGCTGATACTCTCGCCTTGAGATTCTGCAATTAGCTTAAGTTTCTGGATACGTGAGCGCACGCCTGACTTGCGAAACAGCCCCACCTGATCAAGGGAGTTGACGCGAAGCCACCGGAGAGCGGCTTGGATGCACTTGGGCAAGGCCTGACCATTCCGTTGCAAAGAGAGGAGCAGAGGAACCCCAAAAACCGTCTTGTCTGGAACAGATAGTTTGTAAAAGTAATAATACAAACTTTTATTCTATAGTGTTAAACAAAATGAATTGTTTTATTGTTTGAAACAAAAAAAGGCAACTTTAAAACAATGGTAAGTTTTTTAAATTGTAATTTTGACAAAATTTTATAATTTATAATTTTTATCAATTAAGTTATCATCATAATAAATGCATCACAATTTCATGGTTCTAAAATAGGCCTGCTTTATATTAGAAAAATAAGGGGAACAGGATAATTGTTTTTATAATTGTCTTACTCAACTTACTTTACTTGTTAATATTTATCAAATTGTTAGTTTAAATTAAATTTAATCCATAAAACAAAACAAATAAACGTTTACCTTTATAATCTGGGCTCTTGATCTTGCGTATGAACTTGGGAAGCTCCCAGTTCCAGCCGGTGCGGTGCGTGGGACAGTACCTCTCCATACATGCAGTCAGTTTCAGCAGCGCCAACTTGCGCAGCACCAACAGCTGGCCACACGACAGGGAGTTCATAGGGTGGGCCCCTCGTATGGGGCTGCTGTCCTGACGAAACAGGTACGAGTCCGGACGAGAAGAGCCACGCTGAAAACTGTGCCATCTGACCACTATGGCTCTGAAACACAAATACAATGTATGGCCAAAATTAATGAGGATCAGGAATAGTAGATTTACACACATTGTTTAAATACATACACCAGCGCACACCTAGCAGGGCATTTTATTTAATATAAATACAATTAAATAAATTACTAAGCGATTCACACTCAATTGGCTGACAAATAATGTTAATAATGTTAATTTAATTCAAATGTATCAGAAATTGATGCTCGGTGATTGCCGAATGGATCAGTCCTGATAGCCAAATCAAATTATCAAGGCATCATATAACAATTTGTGATGCATAGGAATTAAAAATAAATGGCGACCGTGACCAGTGCCGGATTTACGTATGTGGGAGACTTGGGGCAGCAAACAGTTTGTGGGCCCCATTAGCCAATGTACATTTTTTTAGAACTATGTCTCACTACCTAATCAGAATATATGCATGTATACTAATTACGCTAATGAGACATCTCATTTTCAAACCTTTATCGAGGAGGGGAGAGTGGGTTTGATGTTGCAAGACAAGTACATAAAAAAAACTTGTTTTATGTTGGCCTCCCTTAAACAAATAAGGTTCCGCCGCCACTGGATTGGTAAATGTAGATAGTATCTACGAGAGAAAATTAAAATTAATGTTTTCTTTCTTGTGGCGGTTTGTAGGTGTCTCTTTCTGTGGGGATCTACGGGGTGAAGAAAAGATATTTGCTGTGGCATTTATGGCCTTTAAGATATAAAAGTCATAATCATGAAAAATTTGTAATGTGGCTTCCTCCCCCCACCCCCACTTTTTTTTTTTACAGTTCCCTTCACATTTAAACTCAATACAACAATAAATGAAGAAGGGGCCAAAGGTATGAGATGAACTAGGATGGCTCAGTAGTAGAGCATTTATGCACAAGATCAAAGGTCGGAGGTTCAATTCCTACATCCATTTTGCCATTTTCGCCTCAATTGAATACTAAGATAAATTAATGTGACCATTATTTCTCACTTGTGCTTGGGCGTGGTGTCACCACCATCGTCATGATCACTCTCGGCTTGCGACGCCAGGGTGCTGCTTGAGTCTTGACTGCCCGTATAATCAGGAGAACCAGACTTTTCTCTTCTGTACACCGTCACATCTGAAACAAGTTTAACCTCTCAAATAGCAGGCTTGTCACTATTTTATGTTGGTTTCTTGTGAAATTCTGTGTTATCTTCCATCCCTCCAGGTTTACCAGGCGCATGGAAATCCTGACAAAAGCTCTCCTCTCTGATGACACTCCAAACAATTAAATGGAATAATGATTGTGTCAAATAAGTTAATTTTCATTAAGTAACACAAATTGATTTAAAAGTCTAAATACTTCCTTATTATTTAGACATAAGCCATAACTTCTAAGTCCTAAGTTTATACATAAAACACACATACCCAGAAAACCTTCTTCAGTGTCCGAATGGTCTAAGGCGTCACTCTTTTATTAGACTGGCCTATTAATGACGGGGAGACCGAGTCTACTGAGGGTAGTTTTCCCTAAATAGTTTCCAACTCTTCCTTCATGGGTAGGAAATATTTCGAGGTAAATTTATGTAATAGATCCATGCATAAACCATAAATAGGTACAAAACTATGTTTTTTAGAATTAAATATATATATTTTTTTTAGCGTGTTCATCATAGTAGGCCCAACTACGTTCTTGACTCACACAAGGTATGGAAGTTAAAGGGAAAATAAAAGACCTACGATGTGCCATAAATGTGTTCAGTGCATTCGTATTTAAATGATTACTCAAAAATTTCTGTAGTGACAATGGGGGACAAAGCAACAAAGTTTCTTGTTAATAACTTCAGTATGTCCCTATTGTGACAGAATGAAAATTTGTTCACAATGCTTGGCTGAGAAGCAATTCTAAAAGGGTCAAAAACAGCCTTTTCAGTATAGTTTTTATACAAATATAATTTAATATTTAAACAATGTTTAGTGTTAGGAACGTTTATTAACACTTTATCTCCTTTAATGTATAATCAGAAATGATTCACATGCAATAGTGTTGGTGTAAATTTAAGATTTCTAACAGACTGTACTACAGAGTTGATGAAGATGTGATGCACGCTCTTAATTAGACAAAATAAAATTGTGAGTTAATATATTTGCTATGAAATTATATCTTAAAACTGAATAAAATCAACCAAACTGGGAATTTTCGAGAAAAAGATCAAAAATTCTGAGTACTCAAATTTTTGAGTATTTAAATACCCCTTGTAAGGAGCTCATTTGTTGAATACAAGTTTTTCCTTCCTTTCCACACCAATCCCCTTTGTATGAGATATGGTAACTAATTTAATAATGCGAGAGCAAGAAAGAGATTTTTTTTCCTCCTTTGTGAAGTTTGAGAGAGTGGTTAGAATCTCAATAGGAGAGATAGTTTAGTCCCTTTCTGGTGACAAATCAGGCAAAGGTTGACTGATTTGAAGTTTACGTTCCCTGCAAGTGCATTTTCAGTCATTAAAATCCATATTTGTTTAAGCTACAGGGACAAAGAAGAACATCAAGAATACTTTTATATCTTGTGTCTTGCATGATAAAAAGAGGGCAGTTAAAAATATCCTAGTGTGAGAGCCGTACCTTTCCTGAAAGTGCGTTGCAGCTTGTCGCGGTATCTCTGACTCTCCTTGCCTAGATTGAGGCTACCCCCGCGAGTGGCCTGGGGCTTTCCACTGCCCGAGGGTCTCCTTGCAGGTTCCTGGTCCTGTGGTCCGCGACTGCTTCCATCTATGAACTGGAGCACCTGACACATAAACTTCAATGGTTACCGCACAGACTTTCTCTCTCTTTTATCTTAATATAGGGACATTTACTAAAAACTAGTAAGATTTGGGAAAATAAATCATATAGTGTGTTGCAGAAACACACCACCAAGGAGCACGAATAAAATAATTTACACTTTTACAGAAATAATGGAAAAAAGAGGAACATTTGTGTCCACCAAAGAGCATAACAATCAATTTCCATTGTCAAGAAATGAAAGATTTTTACTCTGAATAACTTTAAAATATAAACTAGTGGGCCGTTGCGGCGATGGTTGCAGATTATTGCACTATGTGTTTTAAACTTTTTATTGGGAAATTATTTATATAAGCCCCCACTCACTTTTTAGTTAAAAGTTTACTCATCAAAGGCTATCAAATCTACTTATTTATTTAGTTTTCAGTGTGTAATTTGAATAAAAACATATATTTTCGACCTTCACACCCCATTGATAACTTTAAAATGATCCCTCTCCAAGATTTCTATCTATTTGTTGTGATAGAGAGTGATAAAATGTGATTGTGAAAATGAGTGTGTGTGATAGTGTAAATGTGTGGGTGAGAGGGAAAATGAGTGTTTGAGTGTTAGAAAGTGAGTGTGAGGTGCGAGAAAATGAGTGTAAGAGATTGAGAATGAGCAATTGAGAGAGATAGAAAGAGTGTGAGCGATTGATAATGAGGGTATGTGTATGTATTAGTGGGAGAAATAGTGGGAGAAGAGAAAAAGAGTGTGTGTGTGTGAGAGAGAGAGAGAGAGGGAAGAGAGTTTGTGATAGAAAGAGAGTGTGTGTGTGTGAGAGAGAGAAAGAGAATAACTAAGCGATAGTGTGTGATAAAGTGTGAGTGTGTGTGTGTGTTTGAAAAAGAAAGCATGTAAATTTTTGGAAAAATATTGTGTGAAAGAAAGAGAAAATATGAAGGCATGGGAAAGAGAGTTTGAGATAAACAGTTGGATAAAGTTAGAGAGTTTAAGAGAGAAGGTGTGTTTGAGAGAAAGAGTTAGTAAAAGAATTTGCGAGAGCATGTTTTAGATAAAGAGATTTTGAGAAAGAGCGTTTGTGAGAGATCGTTTAAGAGATAGAACGTTTGAGAGAGCAAAATAAATATAATCATGAGATAAAATGTGTAATAAAGAGTGTAAAAGTGTGAAAGAGAGAATGAGAAAAGATTATATAAGAGAGCCGGTTTTATAGTGTGTGTGTGTGTGTGTGTGTGTGTGTTTTTTTTAGAGGGAGAGAGAGAGAGAGAGAGCATGAGAGAGTCTGATAGAGAGAGATTGTGAAAATATAGATATGGTACTCAAATATTATGGTACTTTTAAATATAATATCCTCTAAATTAAGTGGTAAAATGAAAACATAGCTTAACTCATGTATTTGTATTGTGTTACTATTTGCTAAAATTAACATCAAAACCTATTATTGGAATAAAATGAACGTCAAAACCCATTATTTGAAAAAAATGAACACCAAAACTCATACCTAGATAGTTAAAATGGCTATTTTTTATAACATTATTCAAGATCATTTTATCGTTTTTGAGCTTATGATACACACCAAAACATATTTAAAAATAATGTTATCATGCATGAAATAAAATGTAGACAATATTTTCACAAACTTACAAAATTAACCTTTTAATTTTCGAATAAAGTTTATTGATTTAAATGTGAATTAACGATAATATTCTAATAAAAAATAAATGTTTCCCAGTTTGAGAATCTCAAATTAGATGTGTTCGGACCAACAAATAAATATTGAATTATTATTTCTTAGCCAAAGAAATATATTTTATTTAAAGGTTTACAGCCATGCAGAAAATAACGGTTGCCATATCATGGTGATTAAACAAAGAATGAAAAACTGAAAATTCTCTGTGAAAATCAGGTTTTCATGGGAAAAAAACTATTTTTTCCGACACCCTGGACTTTTTAACACTAAAATGGGTGGTCGTTTGTTAAAATCAGTTCAGTCATTTTCTAATAATTTCTATTACCGGAAACGGGCTTATCAAATTATATATAATATTATTTTGTATTTCAAATAGTTGTAGAGATATGATTAAAATTGGAAATTTATGCTTATGTAAAGTACCTACAAAGGCATATTAATGGGAAAATGATAATTGCCATTTTGATTGTAATGTTTAACAATACTTGAATATAAAATGTAATCATAACTTTAGAGTGGATAGGGAGAAACTTGATTTTTATTTCTTTCTTTTTGCCCTTCAGTTAACAACTATCCTTGATTTTAAGGTTAGCTATCTAATTCCAAAAAACTCCTTGGGGGAATCAACCCTAGATACCCAGTTACAGTTCGACTGATAAAATGGTTAAGGATCCAAGCCAAGATGCAAACACACAATAAGCATCCAATAACCAATTTTTCAGTTTCAAGTGGTCATGAAATGTCGACATTAATTGTCTCAAAATCTCGAGTTCACTATTTTTGAAAATCACAATCTCTGAAGGGATGAGAGACGGTGAAGAAATTAAAGAGTCCTAAAATCATACAAAAGTAAAAGATTTTTATTTTGACCAATAAATTAACTCTGCTGTAATCGCAGCAATTTAATCCATTTTTGTGGCAATTGACCCAATATAGATATTAAAAAATTGGGACAAATTCTAACAATTAGATTTAGTCTTCACAGAGTGTGAAAGTAGTTGAGGTGCGAGTGATCTATAGATCATTCGGAGCACTGAGCTAGGTAATACTAAACTTACATGTGTATGAAGTTTATGTAAATCAAAAACATCCTGCTCTTATAATAAATACCTTTGAAATTTAAGAAAGTTTTCTATTTGAATTTCTCCAAACATATAAAAAGCAAACTATAGAAACTAAAAAAACATTGACCTTAGTGTGATTACTGTTGGCATCTTTCAGGTACTGATGCCTCCAGCTGGAAGGTTGGACCTCCGAGTCGGATAGAGTTCCGATATCGTCGGGTCTGTTGCTTCGAGTGCTCAAATTCTTCTTTGTGCGGACTGGCTTGGAACGACCTCGGCTATGAGGGGGTGTCGCCACTGAACTGCCGTCAGAACAGTAGCTGGAACTGTCATCGCCAAACGCTGACACGAGATGAGATGGAGCGGAGTGAGTGGGGGTTGGTAGTCCTGTAGGGGGTAGGTCTGAAGACGGGGGATGAGGGCTGGTGGGTGACACGTCCACGCAGTTAAGATCTTTCATCCTCTGCCGCATCGTCATAACATCGAGAACCTGAAGGAATGGGTTAGATGCAAAATACTTTAAAGTTTGTGTCTGTAAAAAAAACGAAATGTTAATTCAAGTAGAAAAATTAAGCACATTGACAATTTTAGACATCCTAATAATTTGAGAGTGGAAATATCAATCTAATTTACAAAATGGAATGAAATAATTAATGACCTTATTATTCTAGAAAATAATTATGACATATTTGTTATTTTTAGCATAATGTCTTACTATGTGTTCAAGTTATACGCATATATACTCATTACCCTAATGAGTTAGGGATGATAAAGGTTGGTTTTAGAGGAATTGTACTTACATTTGCATAGAGGGAGAGTGGAAAACCATTTATTTTAAACCTCGATTCAGCCGAATGGGATTCGAACCTCTAGCTCCCTGTCATCAGTAGTTTAGTATATTATGAGAATGACGCCTTAGACCATTTAGCCACAGGAGCAGGCTATGTTTGTATACTAATGATATTTAAAAAAATACTTTAAATAATGGAAAGATTTTAACTTTCATATATTTTGACTGATACAATCCAATTTTCTTAGAAAGAACCTTATCTGACAGCTATAAAAATTTCTAAAGTTTCTTTCACGTATTCATGCATCAAGTCATAAAATCTACAACTGTCACTTTTGATATGTATTATTATCAATACCCGTAGAAAAGATTTTTTTTTATCATTGCGTCTTACTGCCTGCCAATTCAAGTTATACCATATATGCATATATGATCATTACTATAATGGGGTAGGGGTGAGGAAGGTAGCATTTTAGAGGTTATATATGTGCATTCACGTGGAAGGAGAGTGGGAAGCCTTTTAAGAAAAACCAACCGACAGGGATTCAAACCCCAATCTTCTCATCTTCAGCAAATAACACTAAGAATATAGTAATATGTTACCAAAATACCAAGTACAAATAACTTACCTGAGGGCCACTGATGACCACTCCTTCCCTGTTTTGCCGTCTTCTCCTACGAGACTTGAGGCTCTCCATGCGCTTCAAAAGTGCCTTGGCTCCATCTCTCAACCTTTCACTTCCCGTCCGACGAAACCGCACTGCCATCAGCTCCTGGTCTCCTCCTGGGTGAGCACTGCAAGGAGGTAGACTCCCATACCGCAGTGACGAGATGACGGGGATCTCTTCTGGGTCGTAGTCCTCTTCTTCCTCCTCTTCGTCATCATCTTCGTCCTCTTGGGGGTGCCTCGCCGTGTCACCTTCGCCGGGACTGCCTTGTGCCTGGCTCGCCGCTGAACCCAAAACAATTGGTCGTACAAAGATTGGGTTGAGGTAATTGAGTAATGTTTATAAATAAATGTAGATGAATAAATCTTCCTGAAAACCCAACACAGTAAATTATAAGAATGATATACTTTAAAAAATACTAATAAAAACTATAGTAAAATATATTTAACTCTAAAGGGTCTTCTTGTTTTACAATTAGATTAAAGCTTTTTAAAAAAAACTTTTACATCTATAAAATGAACAAAATCACAATTTCTAGACAATGTATAAAAATTATCAAGTTTAAAGGAAATGTGCCCACATTTGTGTAGAAGGTAAACTATTTATAAAAAAAACAACTTTTAGTACACCGACCGAGATTCAAACCCCGATCTCCTCAGCACCGGTAGCCCACTCTTTCATGAGAATGATGTGTAATACCATGCTTCCACCTGCACGGGTGGTTAAAAGCATATTGATTGATATTTCTCAAATCGCAAGTACATTCAAAAGATGGTTAGTCACGAGGGACATATGTTACCGTGTCTTTCCTCACCTGATAGCGCCTGCAGCTTCTCCATGTGTTGAGCGGTGACGTCACACACCCGGGACCAGCGCCTGGACTCGGGCTGGAAGGTCCAGTTCTCACTCAGGGCGCAACTGTCGTCCTCATCAGAGTCATCAACCTGGAACCACACATACAACATTGTGAATAGGACGTGTGAACTAGACACACACACGTGAAAAATATTACATTTTATTATGTTTGAAATAATGACAATAACCTAAATGTGCATTTGTCAATTTTAAAGATTGGTAGAATTAAATATTTCTTAAATTCAAATCTCGAATCCAAATTTGAATCTTAAAAAGTGTACAATTTTAGTTGAAGTAAAAATATTTTAAATTGAAATTATAATAAGTTATTCAGCACTGCGTCTTACAACCCGTTCGGATTATGCGCCTATGTACCAACTGCAATAATGGATTAGGGATTAGGAAGGTTGAATTTATAGGAAATGCACCCACATTTTCGTGAATGAAGAGTGGATAAATGCTCATGAAAATCCCCCTTGGTGCATCCAACCGCGATCTAGTCCCGATATTCCCGTCTTCAGCAGTAAAATCTTTTGTGAGAGTAGCACCTTAGACCATGCGGCCACCGAAACAAATTTAAAACAGGTTTTTTAGTCATGTCTATTATTTCATAAACAGCAAAGAATACAATTTTTTAGGGTCCTAGGTTCGATTCCCTCATGGCCAAAGAATCTATCACTGGTGAAATGTGGGTTCCCTCTTACGCAATGATGAATTAACGGCCGGGGGCTGGATGTTGTGTCTGTTCTAGATACAAGTTAATTTATAAGTCGTGTGCTGATATCATCAGTCTGTTCAGAAAGTGCATGTTAAATAACTAAAATACAAAACCTTTTCATGTAAATTATTTATATTTATACAATTTTGTCCTTTTTAGTAATTTTGTTACTCTCCCAACTACACAGGTCTATATAATTCCTTTTACAGATTTATTAAAATTGTTATATCGAGTTAAGGTATTCGTAATAAGTATTCAAAATACTTTCTTTGTTGTTGAGATTTTTAAGAAGCTCGAATCTCGCAAATACCATAGGAATCTAAGAGTCCCATCCCTAGACTCAATCTATCTTATATATCTTAGCTACAGTAAACAAAGGTTACTTGGCGGTTTAGGGGTAAGGTGTCAGACTTCTGTACTGGGGTTTCGGGGTTCAATCCTCGGTCCCGGCACAGATTTATCTGATTGCCAAACCCTTCCTTCACATCTGAAAAGACGTGTATTAATCACAACTTGTGGATATGTAGAATGCCAGGCCTCCACCGTGGTTTAGATCCCACGATAGACATTTGGTCCTCTATTTAATCTCACAATCACCCTACCATTACACATTAGCGTAAGTGCGTACAAAGGGATGTGGTATCGAAAGAAAAGTAAGTATCGGTATCGAAATTGTAATCTAGGAAAAATACATTTTTTAAATCAAGTATTAATTTCAACTTTTGCATAGTAATAATTGAATTTTCGTATTATTTATTTAAACACTGACAATTATAATTATTTAACCACATTATTGTGTATTTCGGTCCATCGCGTTTATGTTTTGTATTGTAACTTGGAGGGTATGATAGGTAGTATTGTATAATGGATATTAAAAAAGTTCTTACATCTTTCGAAATGTTTATGAAAATTTAGCTGATGGAAAGTTATTTAGTAGCTAAATATAATTAGTAATATATGTTTTCAATCTATTTCGTTTCCTTCTTTAATCATGGTAAACATTTAATCCAAGCATGAGTGAAGATAACAAAAAAGTAGTTTCTTTCAATACCGGGGTGTGAGTACTTATATCAGTAACAGTATCGGAAAAAATGTACCGAGTAAAAAAAAATAGTATCGAAAGGAAAATATCGATATTAGTAAAGTATCGATACTTTTCCCACATCCCTACACAAAGGATTTCAGAGAGATACGCGACGCACCACCGAGTTTTGTTTGCTTTTATAATATTAAGTCTGATATAATAAGTAATACAAATTTTGAGAAATGTCATTGGCTTTTATAAACTATCGTTTCCCTCTGCCCCAGATATGTTTAGCTTCTTCTTCAGTCAACAACTCAAATGTTGATTTGATGCAATTCCTAACCACTCGGAGCTGGGCACACACTCAGCCCTTTGTCTGCCCGCACCATCTGGTAGAAATCACATATACTAGGAGAATTCAGAAAGTTTGGTGGTTCCCCGTTGCCTTCCACACTGAATTTCTATGAGCGAGAGCGAAAGGTCCTACCAATTTTGCCGGAAAAGGTATTTTCACATACCTCCACGGATTATTTTACATGTCACAATCGACAGAGGACAAACGGCTTTACTTCGCCTCCGAAGAAAGTTGTGCTACATATTTTTTATCTCTCAAGAAAAATCCATCGACCTCGGCCGGGTTTGAACCCAGGAACATCGGGTGATAAAACGACAAGTTGTTTGGTTTAGCTACCACTAAAGCTTTTTTTTTAAATTTCAAACCATTTGTATATTAAATTCACAAGACAGCAGGTATTTGTCTACTTTTTTTTAAGAGTTGGAAGAGGTACATTGACTAGGCCATGGCCCAAAAATGGGCACAACTGGTGAATATTTGGGAAATAATGGTAGAGTAAATGATCAATTAGCGTTAGCAAACATTGTAGTTGTTTTCACCTTATTTCTTTGAATACCTATTCTAACAAATCACACGCAAATTTAGATACTAAGTTGGGTGTAATAACGTGAGATATTTTTACATTTTCGAGGGAGGCTACTGTAAAGTAGCCATTTAATAAATAAGATGTAACTTCTTTTTTTCCTCAAGGGAGTGTTTGAATGGTTTTTTTAAATCATACATTATTAAATTACTATGATAATTTTTCTCTTATAAAATGTTGGTTTTTAATCCCTGTTCAGGTTAAACACATATATTTTTTATGATAATAACTTTAATGAGGTTTGGGTGAGGAAGGAAGCATTTTAGAGGTAATCTATCCGCATCCGCGTGTAAAGAGGGTGGGAAACCACGAGAGAAAAAAACCCTTCAGTAGACCCGATCGGGATCTGAGCCCTAATCTACACGTCTTCAACAGACCAGTCTAACACGAGAGTGACGCCTTATACCATTCGGCCACTGAAGCGGGTAGTAATTAGTGTTTCCCTATATTGCACAGCTTTCAAAATATTTGTGTTCCCTATTTTCCTAGTCAAGTTGATTAAACTATACATTCTTTCCACAATAAATGTCAGAGTGGGTCTACAGAGATCTTTGCTGACCTTTTGCCAACCACGAGACAGCAGCACATTCCAAGAGGTCAAAAGTTATAGCCCACCACAGCCACACGCTCATTCGTGTTATTTATAGAAGCTTCAGATCTGAACATCTGATAGCAGCGTCATTAAACTGCTAGGAGATTGGGACTAGGTTTCAGAGGACCAAATAATAATGCTGAATTATTCCCTAGGGTAAGGGTTCGGCCAGACTGACAAGCGTGCGACTGGGTGACCAAATTGGCGAGCGCGTGATTAGCAGATAGCTCTCGATAGTTGTTGACGAGGAGGCAAAGGTTCAAATCTTGGCTCAATGAACCGAGGGTGGTTTTTGACAAGTGATTTATTGTTGTGGTTTTCCCATCCCCAATCCACGCTAGTGGTGATTCTGTGATTCTTATTTGTAAAGGCCTACTTTGATTATAATAATGAAGTATTTTAACATATCAAGTATATATAATGATCTTACCAATTAAAATAGGCCAATAGTAGCAAGTGTGCTAAGCCTATCGATAATTATAAAAAAGTCAAATATCATGTCAAATTGAGTAATTTTCCTTGCATGCAATGGACCAACATACAATAATATTGCCCAGCGCCTGTAACCTAGACTGTACCGGCTCGAGCGCACGCCCTCGCTCCAGTCTGGCCACCTCTCATCACAACCAATGTGTTCTATCTTATATTTTAGTCGCTCGCTCCAGTCTGGCCACCTCTCATTACAACCAATTTGTTTTATCTTATATTTTAGTCGCTCGCTCAGTCTGGCCACCTCTCATCACAACCAATGTGTTCTATTTTATTTTTAGTCGCTCGCCCAGTCTGGCCGTACCCTTAGTTTTCCACGAGCTTGATTTATATTTGCTTATTTATTTAGCACCACATCTTACTAACAGTTTGGGTTATACGCTTAAGTACTAATTACGCTAATAGGTTATGAATTGGGAAGGTTGAATAAAGGAGAAGTGGAAGCGCATTTGCATGGAGGGAGAGTGTAAAACCATTGAGGTAACACCCGCCACCCCCAGTTTAGCCGAGTGAGATTCGAACCTCGACCTCCCTGTCCTCTCGGCAGTCCAGCTCAACACTAAACCATCACGCTAGCAAACTACGCCACCGAGGCGGGTCGGCTTGAGATTCGTGTGTAATTTTTAATTTATATCGGTATAGTCTAGCACCCGTTATTTCGCAACATGTCTTACTGTCTGTTCAAATTAGTTGTTACTATTGTGATAAACAATTTAACCAAAGAGAACATTGTACTTTAAAATTTAAATAGAAAAAATGACAACTACACATGGAAACCAAACACGAAGCCCTTGGCCAAGCTATTATAAATATATTTATTTAATCCATCGCGGCAATTGTACAAATGTGCATATTATCACGATGGATTAAATAACCAAGCTATTATAAATATACAAAATATATTCAATCCATCATGATATCCTCATTCGTACAGTTGTAATTGTACTAATGGAAGAATAAAAACCCTCCTGAGTAGAAGGTGGCTGCGTTATCTGACAGATCGTGTTATTTAATGATTACTCGTGTGTAGCTGACGATTTACACACGTCCATCACAGACTCTGCCTTAAAATATGAGTGAAGAATGACCCTGTGATAGTTCCTGGATATCTCATTGGTAAGAGGATTGGCATGAAAGGCAAAATGTACCGGGCTCGATTCCCGTGTCAGGAGTAATTTTCTAATTTGAAGTACATGATATTTAGATGCAGCTATAATCACACTTAACAATTACAAAATCTTGGCTATCTACAGTAGCCCCATGGCTTCTTTGGTGCTGACTGACAGCTCACAGCTGACTTCTGACAGTCAACATTTAGGTGTATACCTAAATTTTGACCGTCATAAGTGACAGCTGCTAAACACACGTTTTTGCAAATCATATGGTTCGGCGTAGGGATACATAATTTGGTCTGGTAACTTTTCAAAGCTTTTAGCTGTCAGCTGTGAGCTGTCAGTCAGCACCAAAGAAGCCATGGGGCTACTGTATCTAAGAGAACATGATTAAAAGGGTACATAAAAAAAGATTAAACTACATTTACATGTAAAGAAGCTATGAAACCTTATAATGGGAAATTATATGGCAGTTAAGGTCCAGCCTTGGCCTCCAAGTTTGAGTCAATAATATAACCGCTAATCACTAACCATAGCTATCGATTATTAGCTACAGTAGGTGTAAGCAAGCGAGTAAAATATATTTTCTGTAAATACAGTAGAATGTTGTTGTATACTAATGAAACCACTTGAACAGCCCTGTACTTTTTTTGATTTAGAATTTTAAGGGCACTTTTAATGTGGTTAATGGTATACTTTTTTTAATCTCGAGGCTGATCTTAACATTTATCCAAAAAACATGATACAACTTCAGTGTTCTATATTAAAAATTAATGTAATGTGATAAATGATAAGTATTGAAGATTTTAGTAAAATAGTTTGTGGCCTTGGGGGAGTCAAGTGACTCTCCTAATCCCTCCCCACACCACTGGATTTTTGTTATCACCGCACATTACTACAGTAGGCCCCATGACTTCTTTGGTGCTGAGTGACAGCTTTGAAACGTTACCAGACCAAATTATGTATCCCTACGCTGAACCATATGATCTGCAAAAACATGTGTTTAGCAGCTGTCATTTCTGACAGTCAAAATTTAGGTACATACCTAAATGTTGACTGTCAAAATTCAGCTGTGAGCTGTCAGTCAAAGAAGCCATGGAGCTATTGTACATGTTAAAGCTGCACACATAAATGACAATTACTCTAACGGGGTATGGGGGGATGAAGGAGGAAGAATTTTAGAAGTAATCTACTTGTATTTGTGTGGAAGGAAAGTGGGAAACCATTTAAGAAAAACCATCCACGCTGGACTAGTCTAACACGAGAAGGACGCCTTAGACCGTTCCGCCACTGGAGTGGGTGAAACATTGATCGTGGAACTTTTTTATGGTGTTAATAAGCTGTAAAAACTACTGGTCTTTTCTCACGTTTCCTACAATTCCACCTTAAATAATGTGCCGTGAAGAGTCAGCAAGTGTACCACGGAAGTTCAAGGGAAGATAAAAAAATATTTAAGAATAAAGTAAATCTTTGTAGACAACGTTTACTATTTTAATAATGTAAGTATACAGTAGCCCCGTGGTTTCTTTGGTGCTAAATGACAGTTCACAGCTAACTTCTGACAGTCAACATTTAGGTATATACCTACAGAAATGACAGCTGATAAACACATGTTTTTGCAGATCATATGGCTCGGCGTAGTGATACATAATTTAGTCTAGTAACTTTTTAAAGCCGTCAGTTGTCAGTCAGTACCAAAGAAGCCATGGGGTTACTGTACCTGTGATGATTGCTCTTGGGGATGTTTTAAAAACAAAGACTTTTTTTTATACAAAAGTGCATATTTACCTCTTTAGTCACTAGAAATAGGTTCCATTACAAATTTTAAGAAAAAGGTTTGGTGTTAAATATAGTTAATGGAAAAAAAATCTAAAATAGTTGCTTTCAGATTTTGTTTCTTTGAACGCAAGGTTGGTGCGTTTTGATGGTAGAGTAAAAATATGTGGTTTTATTAGTTAAAAGTGTAATTTCTTAACATACAGATATTACCGGCAATAAACTAACTTAATATAGTACAGTACACCTCTTAGTACCATGAAGAATCAAACCATAGTTTTCAACGCTTGTGGCTGACTAACCATGGAGAAAATATCAATCAATTCAAAAACATTAACTTCAATTATTCAATGAGTTAAATACAAGGTGAGCCAACGTTTTTCATCCCAAGGGCCAAGTATGACTATCAATTTGCAGCGCGGGCCAAATATATACTGTTTTATGTTATCACATCAACTTAATATTAACCTTCAAAGAACAATTACTAAACCATTACTACTTTCATTACTTATATAATATGAATTGTATTTTTGGTTGAAAGATTCTTTCAAATTTTACTACAAAAAAAGTGTATTAATCTCCTAAAATCTATTATGAAATATGGAAACACTATATATATATACGCATATATATGTCCATATTTCTATACATTTATTCACAAAATAATTTATCATTATTAATAGACATATATTTATAAATATTTTAATGGTCAAATAAATGCAGTGTAAAGTGCGATCATGACCTTTTAAAATAAATATTTGTATTTGAATAATTAGCTTTCTTACCATTTCCATCGAGAGTTTACCTTTGATTTCCCTCCAGGATACTTTGAGGGCCACATTTTCAGTGAGAGCTGGCCGCCCGTTGGACCACACTGAGTTAAGCAATAAATAATATTACATTATAATGTGCAACAATGAGCTCTGTCCGGCACATAACCTGATAAAGCGGTGAAGGGGAGGTGAGGTATAGCAGGATCGTACACCCCCCTCACCCCCGCCCTTAGCTCGGCCCAAACTGGTCTTTTCTTCAGACGTCAACTCTACTCACACTTGTAATGAAATGTAATTATGATAAATGCGTCATGTGAATTGAGTGACTGACCTTGTTCTTGGGGACATTGTCGACCTTCATGTTGGCACACCGGTTGAGCGCATGCAGTCTGCGGAACAAGGAATGCAGAGAGTCAGGGTCTAGAAAAGGGTGATCTTTCTGGACCCCGCTCACGTCGATAGGGAACTGCAAGTCTGAAACAGACCCACATCAGTCAACATAGTGCCATCAGGTTTTTAAAAAAAACACATATAAATATAGATATAAGAACACAAAACATGGATCAAGCTGGCGTTTTCCCAATCTACCCGAAGTAAAGGGAAATCTTGATTTGGCGTGCTTGCGACAAATTAAAAGCAGAGGGCCGAACATGCCAAGATACCAATGGGGATTAGAAGGGCGAGGTGCAAGGGCATAACCCCCCAAATAGATGTACATTAGCTAACGTGATCTTTTTTTTGTAAGTCACATAAAAGACACACAAGAGGATACTTTTAAAGAAGAAAATTGATATTTTATTTTTATTCTTAGAATAAATTAAAATATTGGCAACACAAAATTAATAAAAAAATACAATGTGCAGGTATAGTGTTCTAATTGTTACATAGTATATTATTATTGTAAAATCATTAGTTATTTGATAGTGATTGATTATATTACGTTTGACGCTGAGAATAAGGGTTAATATTTATTAAATACTTAGTATAAATATGGTAAAGATAGCTTAGGAGTAAATGCATCAACAATTAACCCCAATTGATGTAGGTAAAACCCAAATGAAAGCCTCAATGTGATAATCACACAAGATTTTAAATAAGTAAAGATCCTCCTCTCCTGGTCAACACCCCTGTGATAGCCAAACAAATGTAGCTTTTCTACACATAAAACAGTTTAGTTAGAGAGAGGATTATACCAGTGGTACTTAGAGAGAGTATTTTTTGGCCTCCCTTCCAAGATCGTAAATGATTTTAGTAAAAGCTTTATATATTAAATTATAATTACACTATAGAGCACTGAAGATTTGTCGAATGTATCCTATTAACTAAATTTAAAGACCAGGCTTACAACCAGTTGGTTATTTAGAAGGTCAACTACAATACTCATCAAAAAAATCCCTAAAATGTTCAACTATAAAATATTACATTAATAGTGGCTTAAATATATTTCTCCTACCCCTATCTTATTTATTCCCTACCTTCCACCCTCCAAAAAAATCTTGGTGCGCCGCTGGATATGACCGATATTTAAATAATATAATGTTGGAATATCAACCTTGCAGCAAGAATGTTATCATATCTACGAAAGAGTTGGTAATGTTTGACTATCAAATATTTATCAAACAATCTAGACTAGGGATGGACAACCTACGGCCCACCGGTGAGTTCAATCCAGCCCGCGGGATGGATAATTTAAATGTGTTGCGTGAATGAGGCCGGTTTTTTCTAAACACAACAAACCTGTATTTTTTTTATAAAACCATCCCAAAATCAACATTTCCAAGTTTGGTAAATAATGTAAAACACTATGTGGCTATGTTTAAATCCTCAATTCCTCATATTAATGCGACCAAGTGTTTTCAACCATGCAACTTAGGTTAAGTGATCTTAGAAACCGACTTACTAATGAACATATCTTTTCTCTTGAGAATCACCTCCTCACAGTTTCACTCATCTCAGACCTAATCATATAAATCTTCTGAACAAACTTAAAAACATACTGAGCCATTAAGATTTTTATGATTGTTTTGTATTCTCAATGTATTTAAACTTATTAATGTCAGTTTATTATGTGTGTTTATCATGTATTTTTAATGATTTTTGAAGAAAAAATAATGAATAAAAGCCTTCGGTTCATAAAAGTTCTTTATTTTTTTATTTGTCATTACTGTAGGTAAGTTTGCATATGCCTGACTAGACCAAGAACTTAAACGTCATGATTGTTTACTGGTGGCAAGAACAGGGTACTGAACCAATGTCCCCCTTAACACGCAATTATTTTAAATATGTATTGATTTTGCCCCGTGTTGTACTACCCGGATGGTATTTTCTAGCTTGAATGGTGTTGGGAGGAGAATTTTAGACTAGTTGTACCTTCATTCACGTGGGGGAAGAGTAAGAAGTCGTTTAGGGAAAAACACATTATGTTCGTTTAGGATCCGAGTGCCGATTGACAATCGTAAAAGCAAAGCAAATTGGACAAACTTGGAGAGTAATAAAACTAGGCGAACTTCCTTATCTTTCAATGACCTGTGACCTTGATGAAACATTTGGCGGTAGTGTCTGAGTGCTGGAGATGGTGGTGAGGGGTCTTCATGTAGGTTTTGGGCCTTCGTGTAGGTTTGGGACCTTCGTGTAGATTTGGGGCCTTCGTGTAGATTTGGGGCCTTCGTGTAGGTTTGGGGCCTTCGTGTAGGTTTGGGGCCTTCGTGTAGGTTGGGGCCTTCGTGTAGGTTTAAGGTATTTGTGTAGGTTTGGGGCCTTTGTGTAGGTTTAAGGTATTTGTGTAGGTTTGGGGTCTTCGTGTAGGTTTAAGGTATTTGTGTAGGTTTGGGGTCTTCGTGTAGGTTTAAGGTATTTGTGTAGGTTTGGGGCCTTCGTGTAGGTTTTGGGCCTTCGTGTAGGTTTGGGGCATAGGTGTAGGTTTGGGGCATTCGTGTAGGTTGGGGTCTTCATGTAGGTTTGGGGCCTTTGTGTAGGTTTAAGGTCTTTGTGTAGGTTTGGGGCATTCGTGTAGGTTGGGGTCTTCATGTAAGTTTGGGGCCTTTGTGTAGGTTTAAGGTCTTTGTGTAAGGTTATAACTGAAATAAAACGTTAGTTAAAATGTTTAAAAACTATCAACACCATGAAATGAGGATGAAAGAAACTTAAAAAAAAATTCGCCCTCCTAAAGGCAAAAATCAAATATCTAATGGTTCAGAACTAATTCTACCGTTATTTGAAATACATCTAAATCTTGGCACAGTAAGATAAAAAATAAATTAATAAAAACAAACTGCTACTTAAAAATGTAATTTTTATGTGTAGTAGTAAATATTTAATAGTTTAGTAAGTATTCAGTCGATCGTACATGTACATTCATCTATATCAAGTTATTGTCAAATTAAAAAAAAAAAAACTCGTAGAAAGGGTTTGAAAAATCTGATACATTTTAATCAGTTAAATGAACAGCTTTAAAAAAAGGGGGGGAGGGGGGATTAAAGTTTGTATGCAATGTTCCCTGAGAGTATATGAGCGCGAGTTAAGGTCAGTATTTTTGTTTCAGTCGATTTGATTGGTTTAATTCTCTAAACATTCTTGTATCAGCAATTCTCGAATAGCTTAGAAAACATGCGAAAATACTGGTCTTGAGATGGGGATGTTGGGGACGTGAGAAAAAGACAGTGTTTTTGCAGTTTTTATAGCAAAACTATTTTGGCCAAAATAAATACAATATTGCTCCAGCAGAAACATAAGAGTTTAAAATTCTTCACTTGGTGATATCAACAGATGTCATTAAATTCCAGTATACCCTTGAAAAATATTCAAAAACTGTTGAGGTCATGCGGAGAAAATTAAAATATATGTTTGTACTGGAGAAATATTTTATTTATTTTGACCAAAAAAAAATATGTATATAAAAACTGCAAAGACACAGCCTTTCGTGTCCTCTACATCAGCGATTCTTAACCGAGGGGCCATGAAAGGTTTATAGGGAGGACTCGGAAAAATAATTTAAAATGTTATTTGCTTATTACTGAAGTCAATTATCTTGAATGTTTCATTTTGGAAGAAAGAATTCGATTATCGATTTCCCATGGTAATGGAGGGGAGGGGAAGCACGGATAATAAAAACCACTGATAGTACAAATAATCCCCATCTGTTTACAATCGCCATTCAAAATTTGTTGCCCTTTGTTTCTACTTATTTATGTTAAAAGTAAACTCCACAGAGATAAATATTAAAACGAAGCAGCGGACTCGACTCCGAATCGACTCTTGCATGTGAATAGCATTAAGTAACAAATTCGAAACAGGAATAGAACAATTAGTGGAAAGTGTTCAACAGTAGAGGGCCCATTACATTTGGGTAAGTTAAATCTCTTTTGATTTAATTTTTGTTATTATTTTAGAATAAGTCTTAATGATTAATATGTTAGTAAAAACTAGGGGGGGCCACGAACATAGTTTAGGATATTTAAGGGGTCACGAGTAATAAAAGGTAAACAACCATCTGATCAACATCTCCACCTCAACTCTCGTTCCTACTCGATACACGGAAGACAAAAGGTATGTGCTCCCTAAATGATGACAATACACCAATATGACATGGCCCACGTGAGAGATACTTGGTTCCAACACCAGCTAACATTAGAATAAAATGCAACAAGATAACGTTTTGTGTACCCCAAATCCAGCCCCCATCAAGCAGAATCTTGAAACTGCCCGAATGTCAGAACAACACCGATTACTCCTTGATGACGTCAGTTTGGCGAGTCGCGTGATTGTTTTCATCGTCAGACGACACCTCACGAAAACCCTCCCGCGCGCACCGGACACAAACTGACCGAATCTCCCGGTCAAAACAGCGGGCGACGCACAACTGACACACCACAGCCAACGAGAGATTGGTTTGTTGATCTGATCCTGAAAGGAGTGGGAGGGGAGGGCGGGGGGGGGGGACAGTCGCCGCGCAGTGGAGGGATTATTGGNGGAGGAATTATTGGTGCGGCACCGTGACACGTTACAGATGGTACGGTGACGTCATGGCGACAGTTGCTTGCTGCTCCCAGGTAAAGGTTCACAATGTACACGAACTAGCACCACGAGTAGTACGTTGAAGGACGCCCAGATATTTACGCGGTCGCGGAGATATCAGATGGATGATTTTTATTTTTCCTAGAAGATTTTATAATTATTTAAATGGAACGAATACAATCGATCCATCCCAACTCTACTAATCCTGTGCGAGTACAGAATTTTCGATCGTGAATCGAATCTAAAAAGAATATTTCAAAATAAAAATACTTCGAGTCAAAATTTTATATACATACATGTAATGGACATAATTCATGTGTATATATAAATATATGTGTGTGTGACTCAATGAATGGTACTTTATATAGTCTATGTATATTAAGTACAATACATGTTAATATAATGAATAAATTATAAATATGTTATATGATCATTGATCATTGACCAAGTCAAAATAGTGTATCCATACTAATTTCTTTAAAAACTTGGTGACCTGGTGGTCTAGGGGTAAGGTGTCAAACTTCTGTGCTGGCGGCCGGGGTTCAATCCCCGGTCCCGGCATAGATTTATCCGATTACCAAACCTTTCCTTCACCTCTGACAAGACATCTTGTGAATGTGGGGAATGCCAGGCCTCCACCGTGGTTCGGATTCCACGTTAAACTGTAGGTCCTCCATTTCATCTCACAATCACCCTACCATTACACATTAGCGTAAGTGCGTATAAACCGAACGGGTAGTAAGACGCGGTGCTAATAATAATAATATTATAATCGAGCACTTTAAAAGAACATATCCACAATACCCCCGTGATTCATTGCTCTGAAATTTTACTGAGAGTTAGTAATCCTTAGAGCAATGATTTTAAACCTTTCTTAACTTACGGCACACTGAGCAATGCGATAAAATTGTCAAGGCACACACACATTCTCTTTGATCTTTCCCCAAACTTTCTTGGCCCACCGGTTAACCAAACGCGGGACACCGGTTGAAAAACGATGCCCTAGTGTCTAGATAATGTACGTTAGTTGCGTGTCAGTCGCAGTGTACACGAACATCACATATAACGGACATTTTTTTTAAAGTGACTCCTACGTCAAAACACAGGTTGTGTAGGGTCAGTTTAGACAACATTTGTGAAATGGTTCACGAATATTCAGACTATAGAGCAGGTCAGCAGGATGTTTATTCAGAGAGGCCCCATCAAGTGACGGATGTAGTATATATATCTCTAGAGGTAGTATGTTGAAGGACGCCGGGATTCTTGTCAAAGCGCGTTTCACATGGAGGCGAGATTGGCGCACCAAACGAGACGTGTTGGAGTCATATCCATCCTACACGTGCACGGTATAATATTCGTACTGGCTATCAATTGAAATGTGGAACGAACATTTTTTCCCCCCCGTTTTGGAACATTTTCAATTATTTTGTTTTTTGAAGCAAATTCCAGTTATTTAAATGTAACAAATTCAATGAAGATATCCCAAGTTTTTAATTCGCCACTTAATATTTATTTTTACTGAGGACGTCAACATTAGAGAGGCCGGACTCTTGGTCTAGTGGTCCACTTTCCTGGCTACTAATCTAAATATTTGGGGTTCGAATCCCGGTGACATCATAGGTATTTTTCGCGAAACGGAATAATTGTTCCTACAATCACCATGATTTGTATAGTTACGTTTAAGTTAGGCTTAAGACTTCTACTGGCACCACACCACCATAATCATCATCACACCATCTCAGTGGGACGAAGTAACCGCCACCTGCATAGTGCGCCAGCCTCAGGAGACGAATACAAACCCGCCACTGCCAGTAAAATACCCTCCGTTTCGTTTGCCGCATAGTTTAAGTCAGTACTCTCATAGTGGATACGATGAGAGCTATGTTCAAATATCAGTACTGAGGTTTTTAAACTATATATATTTTCCACTCTATACTTTCACACAAATACAAGATACACTTCCAAAAATGTAGCCTTCCTAATCCCTAAAGCCATTAGCGTGGTTATTACATAGGCGTATAACTCAAACGGGTATTAAAACGCGGCCACATTGACCAATGAAACTAATTAGAGCGGTGCATTTAAGAAATTTCAATCTTGCCACGATCTTAAGTGGAAAAATCTCAATTTTAAAATACTTATTATATAAAAAAATAAGATTAAATAAAATGTTTTAAGACTTATTTTATGTTTTTTATACCAAAAATTCAAAACTTTATTTATGCATCAAGTGTGTGAGTGGCCTTAGATCTCTTGTTGGAGTCGCGTTCAAAACAGATAACAAATCAGTATCGTTCGGTTCTTTGTTCCGTTTCATGAGCGAAAACACACTTGTGTGCTGACAAGCATTGCTCATATTTTGTGATCAAATTTAACCGTTCATGGGAATCGATTTTTGGTGAATAGCGTAAAATTTGGTACACCAACCTCACTTGTTAGATTTCACCAAGTAATGCCCAATTTCCAAATATCGTAATTTCAAATGGCGTATTCCTACAACGTTTATAAAAACACGAATTGGGCCAAATGGTTTGTTGGTTCATCAAAAAGACCCGCGGGTCACAAATAATCGTGAATCGGGTCATAAGAGTCCCACGGGCCGCAATTTAATATGCCTGGTGCAAGGCGTCCCTCTCGCGTTAAACTGGTTTGCTGACGACAGGGAGATCTGGATTCGAATCCCGGTCGGGTCTACTGAGGGTGTTATTCTCTTAAATGGTTTCCTATTCTTATAGCATCGCGTCTTACTAACTGTTCAGGTTATACGCATATACTAATTCCACTACTGAGTTAAGGACAGAAAACCAACCTCAATACACCCGATTGGGATCGAACCCCAATCTCTACATCATCAACAGTCTAGTCTATTGCGAGAGTGACACCTTAGACCATGCGGCCACCGAGGGAGGTGTTGTCACTCTTCCCCACCCAAAAGAAAATGCTGATACATTTAATCTACCCCATTAGCATGATTAAAATGGTGGTAAAAGTAAGGTAAACGAACAAGTAGTGACCGGGACTAAACTAAGACGTAAGATGGCGTGTTTGGCAAGGAACAAGGGAGATCACAGACCATGGCTCTGATTTAGGAGGCCGGGATATATATTTACTTAAAGCTCGTATTAATATAAGAGGAACATCATGGTTCACCAAAGAGCATAGCTACAGCTCCCCATTTTCCAGACCCCAATTTAATTTATATATATGCGTATAACCCGAACGGGTAGTAAGACGCGGTGCTAATAATAATAATAATAATTTATGTATATTTGCTTATAGATAAGAAACAAATTGGTTTTATAAAAATAATTTTCAAATAAAGGTTTTGTATTTTTAATAGTTCTACAACTTTGCAATGATAAGTCCTTTTATATATCAAAAAGCTGCACAGATAATATCAAAATTTGAGTTTCCGCTTATGTAAAGTACCCTCAAAGTAATTTTCATGGGAAAATAAGAATTGCCATTTTTTTTCGGTAATGTTAAACAGTGCCTGGATACGAATTTTAACTAAAATCGTTAGAGCCGATTTTGAAAATAGATTTTTCTCTTTCAATCCTTAAGTAAACTACCCGTAATTTAAGTGCTAGATCTAATTCCAAAAATACCTCGAAGGAACCTTATGAAAATACTATACCAAGCTAAGATCCCGGTATGTAATACAGTCTTGGTTCTAGCCCGAGAGACAGAGAACATCGCGAAAACCATATTTTCAATTTAGGGGGGCGGGGGGGGGGGGATCGTGAAACGTCAAAATCCAATATAGATTTTTTTCCGGCGATCACAATACTTCCTCTCTTCGAGGAGTCACTTGGAAATAAATAAACATACAATTTTATACAATGTATTTTAATATCGACCCTTTGGTTTAAAGAGTGTGGCAGATATAGGTTTTANGTGAAACGTCAATATCCAATATAGATTTTTTTCCGGCGATCACAATACTTCCTCTCTTCGAGGAGTCACTTGGAAATAAATAAACATACAATTTTATACAATGTATTTTAATATCGACCCTTTGGTTTAAAGAGTGTGGCAGATATAGGTTTTAAGTGGCTTACAAGTTTAGTGATCTTTTGAGCGCCGAGCTTGAAGTGGGAATGTAGGGTACGCGAGTTAAGGTCAGTGTTTTCGCAGTTTTTATGTCAAAATAAATAAAATAATGCTCCAGTAGCAACGTTTGGTTTAATTTTCATCGCGTGGTAATATCAACACTTTTTGAGTATCTGTCAGCATAGCAGAATTAGATGACAGTTTTTAAATTAAGAGTAACAGTCGTCATTAAATTCCAGGACACCCTTGACAGATATTCGAGAACTGTTGAGGTAAACATGTGAAGAAAATCAAATTTTATGATTCTATAAAACTAGTGTTGATCTAGAAAGAAGCTTTAGGAGCTCTCATAAGTTCTATTCCTGCCCCAATGTGACTGTTTCCAACTGTCGTTGAAATTTGTCAAAAGCTACCAGTTACACACAAATTAGCCAATTAGTTCGTAAGTCTTAAATGACACAAGCAAAACTAATTAGCAGAAGACTATTTAGGAAGCACGCTAAATGAGAAATAGTATTTCAAAATGTAAACTAGCGTCACTTTATTTAGTAGGCTTTTTTAAAATCTGCAAGCTCGTTAGCAACAGTAAATTATTCCAAATCTTGTAAAAGGGGATTCACAAACATATATCCGGACGTAGCATCAGACTAGAATGTCGCATGTTCGGATCTACGCGGTTGTTATCAGGTTACAAGGTTTATGTAACCGTCCCATTGACTCGCAAACACTAAATTAAATGTGTTCCGCATTCCAACAACTGGTGCGTTACTGTAACGAGGCGGAAGAGGACACCGCTGTTAATTAGCACACAACATGATCGTTATTAATTAACACTTGGTAACTTCAGTTTTACAAGATAAGGTCACACTAATTAGGATATAACTTAGTTTTAATGACGTGTTGTATACAAAGATTTCTATATCATACACTTTCAGCTAGTTTGGATGTTTGAACTCAAAAATCTTCTAAAGCTTAGTCTGAAAAATCATTAAGATTTAGGGCAAGTAATGTTGAATTGTTTCAATCAATGTTAATATAATTATTTATGATTTAAAAAAAAGACAGTCCGAATTATTATAAAAATGTGTTTATTGTGTCCAATATGTTCTAAGGCCTCTTTATTAATATTTATTTAGGCCTATATTTATGATATATCAAGATTTATGTGATAGTAAAAACAAAAAAGAACATTTTAACTACTTTTAATTTTAAAATAAATAAAAATCGCGTAGTCGATGAGTGTATTAAATAGCGTAAAATGAAACTTATGGTTTATTATTAAAGTGTGATACTTAATAGATATATTGTTATGTACAGCAGGCATTCCGCACATGTCCCTTGGACAAAATCTTAACGATTATTTAAATATAAGTTCGATGACCTTTCGGCAATGTTGTCTAATATACATTTATTTTTATATGTGCTAAGCTACTCAATGGCGGCATTGGTCCCCCTAGAATAGATATTCCCCCACTCCCCTCTGATATTCTCGAACATGAAGCTGAGAGATGGTCTTAAATCAAGCTCCGAATAACTTTTAAAGGCATCTAATGTTCAGAAAAAAAAGAAAAAAAATTGAGGTGAGGATCAGTAATGACTTTAACATTTTTAAGTGCTTTTATTAATATCTCGAACAAGATAATAAATACATGGAGATAATTATATATACGTGTTAATAAATTAACTATATTTCATGACTTGTAGACATCTTGTGTAGAAACGGAGATATTTATTTTAAGCTCGTAAGAGATTTTTGCAGAAACACTCTACCAGAGAGCATTAATTAAATAATATACACTTGTAGAGAAACATTTAGAGAAAAAAGCAACATCTCTGTTCACAAATTTCCTAGACCTATATTTAAAAAATGTATTTGTCACTATCTTAGAAACTAGATTTTATTAAAATATTTTCAATGACAAGTTTTATTTCGTATCTCAAATAGTATCGGAGTTTTGTTCAAACTTTAAAATTTCCGCTAGTGTAAAGTACCCTCAAAATAGGTTTTATGGGAAAATGAGAGTTACCATTTTGTTTATAGTGCTAATCAATGCCTGGATACAAAATTTAATCAAAATCGTTAAAAACTATTTTGAGAAAATCGATATTTTTTTTTTCCTTTTCTGCCTTTAGTAAACTACCGTTAATTTTAGGGTTGGAGACTTAATTGCAAAAATCCCTCGGGAAAACTTTATGAAAATCCTAGATACAAAGTTTTAGCCCGATCAATAAAATGGTTTAAGCTCTAGTCCCAGTAACAGACATACATAATTGCAAAAAACATTTTTTTCGGGTTCAGGGACTCAAGAAACGTATACATACATCAAAATATCGATTTCAATTTTTTTCGGGTTCAGGGGCTCAAGAAACGTAGACATACATCAAAATATCGATTTCAATTTTTTTTAGTCACAATACTTTCCTTACCCGAGGGTTGCGAAAAATTAAAAAAAACTTAACTTAAAAACATTTACGAATAAAGTCTAGCCTCTAGATTGTCCTTATGATGTTTAATATAATATTTTACTGTTTTAATATGTTACCACCCACATCGGTGGTCGCATGGTCTAACGGGTACCTCTCGTATTAGACTGGATTAACGGTGACGTTGAGGTTCAAATTCCAGTCAGTTCTAGTGAGGGCAATATCCTAAACAATTTCCCGCTCTTTTTCGCGTAAATACAGGTAAATCTGCTTAAAAATGTATCTTCCTATCCCATTAGCGTAGTAATTAATGAATTAGTGTAGCCCGAGAGGGTTTAAGACGTGGTGAGATAATACATATGCTACCGAGTTTGACCCAAAGTAGGTTTTTGTGGTGATTATGGTATATTACAAAAATCATCAGTTTGATGGAAATGAATCATCGCTTAAGGTCTCTGTCTGTTTCTTGAGAAAATAAAAAGACACGTTAAAGGTCAAGCAAGCTATTTACCATGTTACCACACAACCGGGTATGATACGAAACAAGCCTTTCCAGAAATAACGCATCACATATGTTAGGCCATATAAGAACAGGTTTTAGTGTTTTGTTACCATATTGGAACCAAATTTCTAACGTTATTAAGCTCGCATGATTCTGGCAACAAGAAACAAGAATTACCCCAAGAGGTTATTATACAGTCCAAATTCCGTAGGAAGGGCCTTTAAAAAAAACACAAATTGATTTTGTTTGTTGCCATCATTGAGAGCATGTTACTAACGGTCAGAGTTTCTGGTTATCCCAGAGAACACGGGTTCGATCCCAAGTGCCTCCAGAGTTTATCTGTGAAGCAGTGGGTCCGGAACGGGGTAAACTCAGCCTCGCGAGGACAAATGAGGAGCTATTTGAATACATAGGTATCAGCTCCGGTTTATAAAACTGAGATTGACGATTGTAGGGCTCGTTGTGCTGATCACACGACACCCTATAATAGTAAATGTTGGCACTATCATCTCAAACAACGGCGGCCGCTTAGACGGTATAGCTCGCTTGCGGGTTCACATCATGGAGTTATTTTTAGTAAACTATATTTAACTAGCACTCTAGAAAATAAATAACTAATAAACTAGCCCCATGGCTTCTTTGGTGCCGACTGACAGCTCACAGCTGACTTCTGACAGTCAACATTTAGGTATATACCTACATTTTGACTGTCAGAAGAGGGATACATAATTTGGTCTGCTAACTTTTCAAAGCTTTTAGCTGTCAGCTGTCAGTCAGCACCAAAGAAGCCATGGGGCTACTGTACATCACCACTAGGCTTGAACACAATTTGAGAAGAGAGAAATATTCAAGTAATGAAAAGTGACAAATTTCATTTTAGAACTTTTATTTAAATATATGTTTAACAATTCTTTCTAACGCTTCCAGAGCCACATTGTCTAAGGCACTGTATTTCAACCAGTGTGTGCCGCAACCCATCGGTGTGCCGCGAAGGATCAGCAGGAGTAACGCGGGAGTTTGGGAGAAAATAAAACAGAAGCGAGAAAAAATATATATTTCTAAATCCATGATCAACAGTATTTTTAAAATGATATCGTTATTACAATTTTAGCTATTGAATAACTAAACACAATCTTAGTACTCGTTTTATTAATGATAGAATCTCCTTTAAAAAATGGATTGTATGCCTTGACAATATTAGAGCCTTGTTCAGTGTACAGTGGGCTGAAAGAGGTTGAAGATCTGGAGCCTTATTCAATTAATCTGCAACCAGCAATACACATCTGTTAAAAAGGTTTCACTAGATGCAAGGCGTTGATGTTTTCCCACGTTTTAATACTGTGTCAGGTGAATAATAGTAAAACTAAGATCTAAGTGGCCTAATCCACTTCTTAAAGTGCGGATCAAGAAATAGATTATGGGGAAGGGCAGTACACTTATTTTTAACTCCGCATCTTTACTGCCCATTCGGATTATTCGCTTATGTATTAATTAGGCTAATAGGTCAGGGATGAGAAAGGTTGAATTTAGTGGAAGTGTACTCGTATTTGCGTAGAGAGAGAGAGAGAGGGTGGGAAACCATTTAGGGTAAACCACTCACAATACAACCAACTGAAATCGAACAACTATCTTCCCGTCATCGTCAGTCTAAACTATTGTGAGAGTTACGCCTTATACCATGCAGCCACCGAAGCGGGTGGCAGTAAACTTTGACCAATAGAGTAAAGTAAGTATTTTTTTAGTAAACTATAATAATAAATAGCCTATTACAAACTTTCAGTCTATATTTTAGTGTATTGCAGAAATATACGTCCTACGTCATGATTAAAAGAACACAATTTTAATATTTTGATTTAATTAATTAATTAATTGAGGTATTTAACGTGCACTTTCTGAACTGACTAATTATATCAGCACATGCGAGTTTCTATGAGCGATAGCAAAAGGACCTACCCATTTTGCTGGGAGAGGTATTTTCACATGCCTTCCAGGGTTCTTTTACATGCCACAATCGACACAGGACCGACGGTCTTACTTCCCCTCCGAAGTAAGTTGTGCTACGGATTTCGCTCAGTAAAAATCAGTCAACTCCGGCTGGGTTTGAACCCATGAACCACAATTTTAATAATCGTCGTATAATTATTAATAAAGATGGTTTCAATTGGTTATCTCCATATATAATTTGTAAATTATTCTAAATTAATTAACAACATTAAATATAACAGCATATATGCATGTTTATATTTTTCAGTTACTACAAAACTGCTCAAAAACTGACAGAGTATACAATTTTAAACTAACCATTACTTCCCGAGGTCAGAAATATATTTTTCTTAGCGTCCGAAAGAAAATGTTACTATAAATCTAACCAATAAAAGTTTTAAACGTATATTTGAACTCCGTTACCTCCTGTGGGGACCCATTCAATTCTAGGGGACCTCACCAACACCCCCTGCTTTCTACACATTTGGGTTTCACATTAAAATTAAGGGTAAAATTATTAAGTGATATTAATACTAGTTTCAATAAATACCAATTGAGTGGTGTGTCTGGTAGATAGTTTAATTTAGGGGTCACATGATAAAAAAAAACGTTGCGCACCACTGCCCTAGATTTTACCATTGACTGCTGATGTTTACGTTTGCTGGTCTGGCTGATGATCCAGTGACGCGGTTACATGCCCTGTCTGCTCTGTCCAAACAAACCCTGACCTACATTTCACACCTCCCTAATGTAACACCTCTAATCTTATGAACCTTATCTCTGATACCGAGTCTATACTCGGGGTTCGAGCCCAACCACCTCCCCGTCTTATTGACAGGTAATCAGCGATGGTATTCATGTACGTGAAGGAGGCAGTCTACAGGTGTTAGAGACGCCTGGTTCGAGCCTAGGTGGGGCATAAGACATTTTTTCTTCGGTTTGACCCGGTTGTAAATTGTAAAATGATATATTTTTTTATTTTCCATTGGTAGTGTTTAAAGTACACTCTCGGATCCTACTCATTATTTTAACACACGATTTTGAAAATACAGTCCAAACTAGGCAGAAAAGCTTCTAGATCTACTTAGACGTGAAGTCATTAGATAAGCATCTATTACTTCTGATAGCTAGGATTAATACCTGTAGAATAACATAATTAATATAGTAAAATGTGATCAATGTTGACCGCATAAATGTGTATTTTCTAAAAGGCTCTTCCCATGAAAATAGGACTGTAGCTATAGTAGGATCCTGGTAGAAAGAAACAGAAAACCTATTATTTGGTGGGAAACACCAATAACATATTACTATATTATTTTATAGGCCTGCCTAAAGTGAGAGTTGAATATCACATGATTTGACATGTACTTATTTGAAAATGGTTTTAGTAGATATAGTAACTGCCAAAAAAGGTTTTTTCATATCTGAATCTGACTGTACCTTCTTAACGCAATTCAACAAGACATGTTTTATATGTTCTAAAATGTAAGTTTATCTGACGATTCAAGTACATAAAGCTTATGCGAAACGCGCTCTGCGGCCGTAAACAAAACGACATTGTTTGATTTTCCGCCCAAACCAACAAAACCGCGTGTTGCTCTCTCGACGAGGAGCTAAAATCTATCGCACGAAGAAAGTTCCTGGAGTTGTTGATAAACCAAGCACGGCAATCCCCAGAAGACACTAATAAAAAATTGTTTTCTGAATCTCTTAAACATTACGACTTCTTTCTACAGTGCGTTTTACTTCTGTTTTTAAAAAACCATACGCACGTAAGAAAGTAAAAACGTCTGCTGCGCGATATACTAAGAAAGAAGAAAAAAACAGGATAAATATTTCTACGTGATAAAAATAAATTCGATTCTTAAACAACTTGCCTCACAAGAGTAAAAAAATAAAAATCTAGGAAATTCGGATTGTATTTGTTCCTTCCTAACGTGTGTTAGACGCATCAATTGTTGTTTTGTATTCTAGAATATAACCGCGACAGATTAGTAGAGTAGTTTTAATGCTTAACACTTCTTATACTCCATTCACGGTAGGAATTACTCTCTGAAAGCTCTTTTTTCCTACCAATATCCTACTATATAATAGATTTCTGGTAGGGAAAAAGGCCTTTAAGAAAACAATTCCTATGCTGAACACAGACTTTACTATTCAACGAGGAATATTTCAATATTACTACCTACGTGATGTGATTCTAAAGCCAGCGTAAACAAATTATTAGACTGTGCCATTTTTAAGGTTTGTTAAATAAAATAGTTTTTTTTAATCAATAAGAAAAAAAGTTTACTAGCGTTTTGCGTAAGATAGCTTGCTTGGGAATCACGTTGCTAAACATAACAATTTTTTATAATTCCAAACAAAAATAAATGGTATGACTTTCTCACTATTTTATCAAACTTCACTTATAAACATAATTAAAAAAAAGAACGAATTTCAACAAAGAGAAAACATGAAATAATATACAATGTTACAGCAATATAATTGTTTGTTCTGTGCATTTTCAACTAAGCATTTTCCAAAGCTCTCTCTCTCTCTCTCTCTCTCTCTATATATATATATATATATATATATATATATGTATGTGTGTGTGTGTGTGTGTGTGTATTTAAACCTCTTAAAATAATAGTTTTATAATTTCAAACAAAAGTTTTATATCTTTAAGATTTCGTATCTCAAAGGTTAACGGAGATGTCACCAGAATTGGAAATCTTCAATCACGTAAAGTACCCTCAAAGTCATTTTGATGAGAACTTTATTCATACCATTTGGTTTGTAATGTTACATTGCATAGAAAAGAGTTTTAATCAAAATTGCTAGGGCCAATTTTGATAAAATCTATAGTTTATCTTTTAACCTTTCAGTAAACTATCCTTAATTTTTAGGGTTAGACAGCTAATTACAATATATCCTATGGAGGAACCTTTTGTAAACCCTAGACACATTAAGTTTTATCCCGCTCGGTAAAATGGTTTCATCTCTAGTCCCAGTAACAAACGACGTAATTGCAAAAACTACCTTTTCGGGTTCAGGGTTCATGAAACGTCGACACCCCCTAAAATCTAAAAGTTCGATTTTTCTGACGATCAAAATACTTTCCTGTCTTCGAGAGGTCGCAAGAAAGTAGAAATTTAAAGATTTAGTGGCGGAACCATAATATGATTGTGTTAGAATTATAACACGAAACAATGTCATGTCATTACTAGTTTTTAATATTTTGACGATATTATAAAACATATCATAGTAAAATAAAGTTAGAAGGGATTTTTCGTATCTAGTTCTTTTTTAAATAATATTGTCGATTATACGGTAAAATTTGTATGGATTACGTGTAAAAAAAATTGCATCAAATTATGGCTGATAACTTTTTTATCTTCTATATCGAGCAAACTACGAGTTTGTCATGGCGAAATTTTACACGATTTTGATGTGAAAGTCTTACTGGATATGATCTCGAATAGAAACAATGAAGTCACACATTAAAGTGAAAACAGTTTGTTTCCGAGTTAAAGTTATTTTAATTGTGGAACCAGCGTGTTAGTGTATTGTCGTTATAAGAACGCAGGTCTAGTACTAAAACACATTACTCTAGCAAACTAAATCAAACTATTAACAAAAACACATTACAGTCCAAGCTCATCATTTTCAAATCAGATTTATTTTACATTGTCAGCGCAAATTGAAAATAAACAAAAGCTCAGAATATCTAAAGATTTATGGAAATTGGTGTCAAAATTGATGTCAATAAAGTTTAATAAACCCTTTCCGAAATGTAGGAAATCAATACGCGAATGAAGCAGCGGTGGTGAAAATCTGACCACATAGAAATTGATATATTGGTTAAAATTAAATGGGAATCTACCGTTTGGTTGACATTTTGAAAGTAATTAAAACGAATTGCCGCTGGTTCAAACCTAAACATTTATTTTCCCTTTCGTTGCTTCAATTTATATCCATCTATTACACTTATAATTTATACTGACAAATTAATGTTTGATTTCACCAAGATAGTTGTAACCATTTTCAACCATTGCATTTTTTGTTACGAATGGGCCTTTCGAATCTTCCAGGATATTCGAGAGATTCAAGATGTGAAAATATCACTAACCTTTCTAGTACTATCTGGTATCCGGTGCTATCATTTGATGGAAGGGAACCCAAGAAAAGGTTTGTTTCTTAAATGTTCCTAATATTTATATATGTATTTAAATTAAATAAATTTAATTCTCTGCACATGGTAATCTCAGCCGTTCTTGAATATTTGTCATTAGCATAATGGAATTTGACTAGAAAATGTTTAAATAAAGAGAAATAGTTCTCAAGTCAAAAAGCTTAGCTCAGTCAGTAGCTTGTCTGTCTACAGAGCTAAGGGCCCAGGGTTTAATTCCCGACATGGCTGAAAACTGTATGATTGGTGAAATGTGGGTTTACCCTTTCGCAGTGATGAATTAACGGCCAGGGGACTGTATGTTGTGCCTTTCCTAGTCTTAGGATAGATTATAAGGCATATGAAGCTATGACAAGCCTAGCAAGCTGGAAACAGTAATGGATGTACGTGTAAGAAATAGTCCTCGTCAAATTATACAATGTTCATGACATTTATTATATAACTGTTTAGATTACTATACGAAGAAAATTAAGCTCGACGTTTCTACCGGAGAAATATTATTTCACAGACCAAAATTATTTGCTATAAGGACTGAAAAACTACTGACCTTTTCACGCGTCCCCTACACTTCCACCTTAAATCGGGAGACATGAACACCAATCTCAGGACCTCCAGGTAAGGACTATTCATATATATTCTTGAATAACGTAGTAGGCGGAAGTGGGCCGAACACAGGGGGGGGGGG
>CABFVX010000315.1:295693-328442 GCA_902151425.1 Timema shepardi
ATTATTATTATTATTAGCACCGCGTCTTACTACCCGTTCGGGTTATACGCACTTACGCTAATGTGTAATGGTAGGGTGATTGTGAGATGAAATGGAGGACCTACAGTTTAACGTGGAATCCGAACCACGGTGGAGGCCTGGCATTCCCCACATTCACAAGATGTATTGTCAGAGGTGAAGGAAGGGTTTGGTAATCAGATAAATCTGTGCCGGGACCGAGGATTGAACCCCGGCCGCCAGCACAAAAGTCTGACACCTTACCCCTAGACCACCAGGTCCCCGACTGGTTCTACAATAATGCAGCTTTTAAGATAGGGACTATAGTGTAATATATCATGATAAAAATGTTACCTTTCAGGGTAAACGGAGTGTACAAACGAAATTAGCATTAGAAAACCAATACACAGTTTTCTCAATAGAATGTGTGTACAGTACACAATTTAATAGTCCCTTAAAATTAATAAACCAGAGTTGTCTGTGAAGTGTGTCTTTATTTATTTGAGATTTTACCGTACACTTTCGGAGCCGACTATTTATATCAGCCCACGAGAATTTCTATTAGCGAGAGAGAAAGGACCTACCAATTTTTCTGGGAAAGGTAATTTCAGATACCTTCCAGTGTTTGTTCACACGCCACAATCGCCATGGGATCAAAGGTTTTACCTTTCCTTCAAAGGAAGTTGTGTTGCGGATTTTTATCACACAAGAAAAATCCTTCGACAGCAGTTGGGCATGAACCCACGAATATCGGGTCCTGAGGCGAGCACATTACCCCAAGGTCACCGAGGTCAACAATTACGATGTTAATACAGTGAAACTATAATTTCCAATAATACTCAATAGAATTTTGACACACGGGATATTTGAAGTCTGGTTTTAATGAATCATTCACTTTTACGAATTAATTTAAGATTGTGGGGGACCAATTCAATTAGAGCTGTCCCAACAAGAGGAGTGCATTACTTTCTTTGGAAAGGCTGCTATTAGTTCTTGAGGACGCCATCAGGGTCGGTAGGGTAGTCTACAAGTAGTTCTCTTTGAACAAACTGGGACGGTGACAGTCCGACTAAATCAAATAAGGGTCCACTTATGCAAACTCCCTTCTTCGTGTTTGAATTAAAAATACAAAGACTCAAACATCATAAAAAATAATCCGTGATAGGTATTCTTTTGTTAAAATGTTAACGGTAGATTTGCCATTAAATTTAGGAAAAGCTATTATTATATGAACGCAAGGAAAGCAGCTAATTTGTTATACGTTTATGTTATTTTAACACAAATTAAACTTATTATTTAAAAAAATCCTTGAGATGGGAGGAAATTATGGAATAGTTATCGTTTAGTAATTTAAGCCTAATAATAAAAAACTGTATTTAGTTTTTTGTTTAACTAAAACACCCGGCTACAAATCCAGAGTTCCCTGGTTTGATCCTCGGCACTTCCAGAATTTTTCTGTAAAGCAGCGGGTCTGGAACGGGGTCAAACTTATACTAGTGAGGACAAATGAGGAGGTAGGCCTACTTGAATAAATAAGTAGCGTCTCCAATATAGGGGATCAGGGGCTGGCAGACACATTAAAAAGGGTGCCGAAGGTAGCCGCTTGGCGACACTCACCTATTATTAAGTTTAGATGAAAGACATTTCCGGTTAAATTGCCTTGCACATATCTTGTTAGGAGAGCCACTGTTCCGCTGTGTACTCTAATTTATAAAATGGAGCAACTTCATCTCTTGGGACTCCACAAGTTTATTTTATCCATAAACCCCCTTTCCCTCCTAAGACGTTCCTAAGCTCCTGCTGACTGCATCTAAACTGAGCTCGTAAAAAAGGTTTATTACCATCTGATAGATTAGCTTCTGTCCACGCCTCTATTAACATGCCTCCATTTCCTCTCTCTACCAGAGTCACACGCCTTGTAGCAATGTCGGTCAATCGCTCTCATCCCTCACGTCTAAACTAATACTGCGCAAACGTTCATCAAGCTAGGAATAGGAAGTAAGATGATGTCGTACTCACCCTCGTACATCTGCGCATATTGCGGGAAGCCTGCCGCTCTGAGCCACTTGCACGCCTCCGCCGCCTCGATCTCTGCAACACACAATACAAACCCTTGTCAGCAACTTTGATAACACAGCCGCAGGGGTGTCCACCTCCACGCACTTCCACACTCACAGGGATTTGCTTGGAACTTTTCTTTTAGCTATTTATGAAGAATTGTAGCCAAACATTGCGATGGTTGTGCTCGAGATTTTAAAAAATATTGTTGGGTGCACTTAAACATTTAAAAATACTGTCGGGTGTGCATTCCACAATTTAAAAATATTGTCTGTCCGCACTCCACAACTTAAACATATAGTTCGGGGTGCACTCCACAGCTTACAAATATTATTGGGGGTGTAAGCCTACTCCACAACTTTAAAATATCGTTGGGCACAATCTAAATGTTTTAAACTAGTTGGTTGTACTCAAGATTTCTAAAAATGTTACCCTCACTGCACGTCAAGTTTTATATATATATATATATATATATAAATTTTAGAAATCTTGAGTGCAATATTATATTATATATAACATATATATCGTCAGGGAACTAAGCATTTAATTACACTAATGTGGTAGGAGTGAGAAAGGAAGAATATATAGGAAATATACCCACATTTGCCATCAGGGAGAGTAAGAAAAAGCATTTAAGAAACACATTTCGATACACCCGGTCAGAGATTCAAAACCCGACCTCCCCCTTACTGTAGATGAGCTTGACATTTAATCAGTGTACTCAACGTTTCATGTGAGTCTAATATAAAACTAAACAAACAAATACATCAGCATACACCAGGAATCAAACCAGGGTCCCTTAAACGTGAACAACTACTCACGTCAAGGGAACGAGGTTTCTGCGGTTTTATTAATAGAATGTGTAAATGATACTACTGGAAGGATTTTACTGTTTTATAAACCTATACAAAAAAATAATATGTAGGGGCTATAGACTATATTTTATAATTAAAATTCCTTCCAGTCATATTAAGTCTTGCTTCATCTGGTGGAGAATTCGGAAAATCGCACTTCAAATCAATGCCTGGCTAGAGCAAAACTTTTGTTTCTACTTTATTGTCTAAAGAGCGTGTGACCTATAACATATAAAAGCTAACACGCGATCACTTTTGGCCGCGGCTGTACCTATTTCAATATTCAAGTCGAGGTCAATCACGCAAGAAACTAAAAATAGCACGCGGAAAAAATATGCCGCAAAATTATGAGAGGTTTTAATAAGATATGTGATTTGATTTAGTTGATTTATGTAACGACAAATAAATAAGGCCATCACATATATTTCTTGTGATCTAAAAAAGAAAAATGTTATTTAACTAATACAGTTTTATCTAGACCGCATATAATGGCAATTTCTTGCTACGTTTAATAACATTCAAACTAACACGATTAGGTGGCCACATGGTCTAAGGAGTCACTTTCGACATAGACTGGACTACCGATGATGGGGAGATTAGGGTTCAATCCTGGTCGGGTGTACTGAGGTTGGTTTTACCTAAATCGTTTTACACTCGCTCTCCACGCAAATATGGGTACACTTCCTCTATGTTATTATTATTATTAGCACCGCGTCTTACTACCCGTTCGGGTTATACGCACTTACGCTAATGTGTAATGTTAGGGTGAGTGTGAGATGAAATGGAGGACCTACAGTAATGTCTTGTCAGAGGTGAAGGAAGGGTTTGGTAATCAGATAAATTTAAGCCGGGACCGGGGATTGAACCCCGGCCGCCAGCATAGAAGTCTGACACCTTACCCCTAGACCACCAGGTCACCTTCCTCTATGTTCAACCTTCCTAATCCTTAAAACATAACATTAAAGTAGTACTAGTACCTAGGCATATAAACCAAACGGGAAGACGCGGTAATTGATATATATATATATATACACACAACATACAGCCTCAGCCATTAATTCATCCCTGGAAAAGGAGAAATCCACATTTCACCTGTGATAAATTTTTCGACCGTGCCGAGAATTGAACCCGGAATCTTTGGCTTAGTAGGCACCAATACTGACTGATAAAGGTGTCGGACTTGATATATATCAAGTCCGACACCTTTAACAAAAGTACATTACTAGTACATTATATATATATATATATAAATGTAGTAGTAATGTATTTTTGTTAGTAGTTATATTATATTATATTATATTATATTATATTATATTATATATATATCTCAAGTCCGACACCTTTATCAGTCAGTATTGGTGCCTACTGAGCCAAAGATTCCGGGTTCGATTCTCGGCACGGTCGAAAAATTTATCACAGGTGAAATGTGGATTTCTCCTTTTCCAGTGATGAATTAATGGCTGAGGCTGTATGTTGTGTCTGTTTTAGATTTAAGTTGGTGACCTGGCGGTCTAGAGGTAAGGTGCACGACTTCTGTGCTGGGGACCGGGGTTCGATCCTCGATCCCGGCACAGATTTATCTGGTTGCCAAACCCTTCCTTCACCTCTGACAATACGTGTATTAATCACAACTTGAGAATGTGTGGAATTCCAGGCCTCCACCGTGGTTCGGATTCCACGTTAAACTGTAGGTCCTCTATTTCATTTCACAATCACCCTACCATTACACATTAGCGATAAGTGCGTATAACCCGAACGGGTAGTAAGACTTCCTTTATAGTTAAAAATTATATATTAACCCAAGTTTGTGTTTAGTGTAAATATTATTATGATAATTTTAAACATTTTTCGTAGATTCCAAGATAATGATTCAGTAATTTCAGCTATTTACTAGCCAATCCAATATATGTAACATAGTGTATAACATATTTGTCGGCGTATAACCATGATGGGTAGTGAGACGCTGATCTAAAAAAAAAAAAGCAACATTCAATCTACAAAAAAATACTGACAACACAACAAAAATACTGTATTATGAATGTTAATTATTACATAAATCAAACACAGTGAACACTACACGCTTTGCACGTCGCCTCAAGTTGTCAGATTCACTTCAACGCATCGGATCTCTAATCCTTAAATTGCGGAGTTTTCTATGTAATCGTTGTGCACATACTGTAATAAATTTTAATTTAATATTTACGATGATAGATGAATGTTATGGTCTAGTAATTTTAACGACCATCCAACACCGTTCGTTATGGTGGTTAATCAGCGCAGATGCCAAACACGACAGGCGTTGAACATTGTTGCCATCTAAGGCTCTGCACACAGCACGGTTTTTTCCCGTGGCCGTACACGGCGGGTTGCAGTGGTACACGCGGCGTGGTAACGGAACGGCAAGATTTCAAGTGTTCGGTTAACTCCAGACAGTCAGTACGATGGATGGATCGCAGAAGGCAAATTACTTTGTATTTATTATATCGACGAAGAAAAAAACGACAATTTAGAATGGGGTGGGTTCATCCTTTGAATGTAGAGCGGGACGGAGCTGGAGCATTTGTGACATTGTGCACAGAGTTACGAGAGCACGATGCAACATTCCTCAATTATTTTCGGATGTCCAAATCATCGTTTGATTTAATATCAAGAAGTCTAAATGGCATCTTGGTTGGCGTAACCAAAACATTAGGAATGCAATTTCACCAGACTTGTAGCTTGGCGCTCGACACAGGACTGAAAAGTGATGATAATACCGGATGAACGTAAGGAGGAATCGCGTACCGTGGGAATATCTCCGTATTATTATATGCCCTACTGCGACCAGACAAGACCACGTCACCGGACTAGTCCAGTGGGGCACCGTGGGTACAACGGCAGCCGTGTACGGGAAATAGCCGCAGCCGTGACGCGTGAACAGCTCCATTCCACCTAATGGCCGACTGGACTCACGTGCTGTGTGCAAGGAGCCTTACGGACAGACTCTGATTTACGGTATCACGAGCATTCTTCCTTGGGGGTCGTTCATAAATCACATAACGCTCTTTTCTTACCTTTACTCCCACCCTTCCCCCATGTAACACCATGTAGACATTTAGCCTAGCCCTCCTCCTCCCCAAACTTGTGTTACGTAACTTTTTTCACCAAGAATGAATGTACTTTTTTCATATGGAAGTTTTGTAATACTAAAGGAGGGATTCAGATTTAATACTTCTTAAAATCCATTTTAAATCCTGATTATAAATTATGTCAGAGAGTATTATTGTTTATACAGACATAAAGAGGTCAAGCTCTAATTTCTCAGGTTTAAGAGGAGACACCTCTGTTATATTTTAATGTTATGGATGTCAGGTTTGCGATCTGAGTAAGAGCCAGATGGCACCTCTATGTGCTAACTAGGATGGCACTTTATATAGTGGCGCTACATGATGATCCTAAGTGCCCACATGAGATGCTTGACGCTGAGGGAATACATCTTTCTTAATATTGTGCACTTTTTTTGATAGTCATATTATCATTATATAGAGAGCTATTTAAACAATTATAGGAATACAACTTTTCTCAATTATATTTTGGATTAATCTACAATTTTACTTTAGTTAACTTATCAATTCCTAGTTTCATGTTTCGTTCCAACATCGATCCTGGGTCCTGGCTTCACTCTCGAAAAAGATTATGTGGCCAATGAAGCAGAGATCAGGTTTCGAATACCTGTCGGGTGTACTTAAAGTGGCTTTTCCTAAATGGTTTTATATTCTTTCTCCACGTTAATGTGGGTAGATTACCTCTAAAACTATACCTTCTTCATTTCTACTCTATTAAATAAATATAGTAAAAAATAACTAAAGTAACTACCATTTGACTTTACCACCCCACAAAATGAATACTAAAAAGGTAGGATTTTAAGGAAAATTTACCAGCGTTGGCATGGAAGGAGAGTGGGTAGCCATTTAGGAAAAGTAACCCTCAGTAGATCTGACTGGTATTCGAATCCCATCCATCCAACATCGGCCATCTAGCCTACCGAGAGAATGACAATCTAGACAATGTGGCCACCGTAACGGGTTTATAATAGTTGCATTTATATGCATACACACTAATTTATTAGAAGGAAAAAGTTATAGGCTTTAATTCACCTACCTTTTGAAAATAATTAAAAATTATATTTGAAGCTTTACTTTTCATAACATGCTGCTGGTACGAAGAAGTAACACTATTGATGGACTCCTCAAACTTGCCTTGAGATAAATTCTGTACTTTTGCTTTTTTCCATTTCACCAAATCATTTTAAGACTTTTCCACTGTTTTTTCTTCTTCTTCTAGATATCGATTTTTATACGCAAGCAATGAACAAGTCTGTTTTTGAAGAAAATAATTTTGTTTTTGTAAAAACACAAGCGACTATTCAAGGCCTATGTAAAAGAATGTGCAGTAAGAATATAAACTATACTCAAACTCAGCTATACCTATAAACTAAGACCACTTTGATTGACAGCTGCTATCCAACTAAAAGTAGGTGAGGGGGTCAGTAGAGTGGACAAATCTAAACAAATGCGGTGAGCATGAAAATGTCACTGTCATGCGCATGAAAATGTTTTCGAATGTGCTTGGCGTTCGTAGTCTCGGGCAGACAATAACACCTAAGCGCATTCGAAATATTAATAAACAAAAAGTGCTACGCTTGCATTTTCAACGCCACAGATATCCGGAAGTTATCTATAAGTAAGTATGTTTATCAAAGGTGAACACATGAACAATAATATTATTTTCGAACACTATCACTATAATTTGAGTATAAGATTTGTGTTACGTAACACTTTGATATACCCCCTCCCCCGCATGTAACCACATGTACACATTAGAGCTTCCTCCTGCCCCCCTCAAAGCGTTACGTGGTTTATGGACGCCCCCTTGATTGTGAGACACTAATTTCATGGCTACTATAGTCGCATCACCATTTAAACAAACTTATAATTATATATGAACCGCATCAAACTAAAGTACAATTCGTATATCGTACAATATTTATAGGAAGTGCCTTTTATAAAATAACTTATTTTTGTGGCCAAGCTTGGAAACATTTTAATATTGAATTATTAGTGTGATTGTATAGGTATCGTTGAGATCAAAAGTGACGGATGCAGATAAGATTACTTAAATTATGACTACGTAAAAATGTGTATTTCTAGTAGTTTTCCTAGTTCCTGTGAAAATTGGAATGTACCCTTATGGGCTGTCAGCATTTAATTACACTAGTAGGGTAGAGATGAACAAGGTAGAATTTAGAGAGAATATATGTAGGGAAATAATATGCAACCATTTAGGGAAAACTCACCCTCAATACATCCAGACGGAATGTGAACCCCAACCTCCACGCTGACCTGCAGACCTAATTAGAAGAGTTTGACGTTTAGTATGCGTAGCGCCACGTCTTACTAGCCGTTCGGATTCTACACGCATATGTACTAATTACACTTATGAGAAAGGGACGATAAAGGTTAAATTTTGAGTAATTGTAGCCACATTTGCGTGGTAGAGTGACGGGCCTTTGGGGCGGGGGGAGGAGGTGGGGATTACCCTCCGACCGGGATTATTAACCCGATCTCACCGTTTTCGGTAATGCTGTTTGTTTCGAGAGTGACGCAGCCATAGAAGCTGGTAAAACCTACTATAAAATTAATGCTATGTAGTTAGTGAATTTAAGAATTTACTTTACATCCATTTCTGTTTCCAGCCTATGGTCCGGGCCAGTTTTCTATTCAATCCATATATTTTCCACTACTAGGCCTGTCTTAGCTTCATATACTTTAAAATCTAGCTTAAGACCAGGACATGCACAGCATCCAGTCCCCGACCGTTAATTTATCAATGTAAATGTGTCAGCCTATATTTTTATAAATGATAAGAAAATTTGCCATGCCAGGAATCGAACCGAGGACCCTTATAAAAGTGGACAGACATGTTACCGACTGAACTAAGATGTCGGCTTGTATATGGGACTATGATTACAATTTTTTTTAGTTACTTTTAATTTTATATTTTATTTCCAGGGTACTGTACTTTGTGATATTAATTCACAGTTTAAAAAAGTGTTGCTAGTATGTTACAGAATATGTATATAGTTTCATAAAACGAAGTTTCCGTGTTTATTAAAGTATTTATGGCTATAGAAATAAAGCTTCAATGACAATGCTAACGCTCTTTATACAACTCTGAAACATCTGTGGAAAGTTTCATGTTTGTTTGGGAGGGGGTAGGCACCGCATTAATACGTCAATTATATTAAATTACAGTTATATATTCGGTTACAGTAAGGGCTAAAAAAATATGTGAATGTTTGCAAGTTTTCTTGACTCACGGTCCCTTTATAAGTAATGTTTAGTGAACGATGCCGAGAAAACTCAATTCAAACTTTTTATTTTTATTCCTGCCCCATTTTTTCAAGTAACAGTTTATTTATATAACCTAAAATAAAACTTCTTGACAAGACTCACAGTATGTCTCCGTGCACTCAAGTTTTATCATTTATTTCATGTTTTGCATAATTTACAATATTAGGTCTATATATACTCGAAACGAGAAGAGGAAAATAGTATTATGGCCTAAATGATCACACAGTGAACGCAGGTTGGGACGATAATTTAGAGACTACTTGGATCAACCTATCATTTGACAGGTAATGAGTTAAAATATTTAGGAACAATTTTTAACTAGCAATAACGTTATTAGATTGGAAATTAGGAAAATAATATACAGGAAGAGGGATATTATCTTCCCAGGGAAGTTTTGAGATAAAGCGAAAAACAGTGTATCAGGTGTAATATTTAAATTTTTTGTTTTTTGTTGCAAACGCTATCTGTATTATTAATCTTCAATTTCCATTGATTGTTATTTAAAAAAATCACCAATAGATGGCAGTAAAATGCATTTTTATAAACCCTTATCAAGTTAGAAAACAAGACTTTATCTTCCAGCTGTTCATGCGACCATAATTTTGATAGTAAACGCTTTCTGTAGTATTTATAATCAACTTAAATTCTTTACTTTTCAAAAATCACCAATATGGCAGTAAATGCATTAAAATAATGTATTTTTAATAAACCTGTACCATGGCTAGGAAATGGGGCCTTATCTTCCAGATATCCATCCATATAACAAACATTAACTTTGAGGTGATGTTCTTTTTCTGTGACTAACATCTAATAACGACACAAGGAATACAATGGGCCTATTACTCATAGTACAATAAATCCTAGTAAGTCAAAATTATAAGATTTCCCTGAAGAGATAACACCAGCTGGTTTGTTGTATGAGCGGAAGAAATATCTGTTCGTAAAGATACGACCATACTAATCAGACAAGTCAAACGATCTTTTATTCCCTAAACCTGCAGAAGCTAATCTGGTTATAGAAGAGACATAAGGTGATAATGAGGACAAAGATGCACCATAGCCACTTAGGGAAAGAAGTAAACAGGCTGCCCAAACACTACCACCAACTAACATTAGGGGCAGTGGAAAACCTAAGGGGGAGAAAGTAAGGATCGTTCATCACCTATTGAAGAATGTATTACTATAGAAAATAATAAGAATAATGTTTATAATAAGTATGTAATAGTGTACAATATGACTGAAATTTTAAAATATGGTATAAGTAAAGACACACGCACACACTCATGTAACATGAAGTTATTATTATTTTTTTTTCATAAATATAATTTTTCCTGATAAAAGCATGTTCACTTGTTAATAACCCGCTTTCAAATTCCCTCAATGCTTCCCAAATTTTCATCCAACAACTATTTCAGATGCATAGTTGAAATCAGCATGAAAAATTGGATAGGTTAGTAAAATTTCAATTAAAATGATGACAGCATATCAAATGTACTGTGATTTAAATATTAGTAAGCTTTAACTTACGTTTTCTCAACACTACTGTTTCTTAAATTTCAAATTTAAATATTAATAACTTTTTAACAGTTGAAAATAGAAAAATAAAAAACACAACTAAAGACATCATTTTATTCAGCTGGAAATTGTGTAAAAATAAATGTTAAAACTCATTTTCAGCCTGCTGTGCACCATCACATATATTTTTTAAATAAACCAGACTGAACGTGATTTTATTTAAGGCTACATTATTATTAGAATGAAATGGATGAGCTGAGACCCTGATTTTATAGGAAGCCTACTTTCGGCCATCAAAAATGATCGAAAATCACTAAAATTGGCGTTATATAAAAATATGTCTTATTTGATTTATTAATTATAAAAATCATCTAAAAGTTGACAAAAGCTTACAATAATACTCCCTTTTAAATTGCTGTATAATTTATAGCCACACTATTAATAAAACTGACTAAGAATGTATTTTTTTTTACCGATATTATGGCAAGACGAACATACCAGTTTTCAAATAACGGGCTTCCTATGACTAGAGATAATGTTGTCACATGTCAGCATATGGCGCAAAAATTGTGGGTGTGACAGACACACGCACGGAGCTCATGTTAACCCGTACATTAAACACGGTTTATATATTTTAACCGGCCATTGCTTTAAATTGCAGTTTGTTGCACTCTGCACAAAACGAGAGAGAAGAATATTACCGGTAGCGCTCAGAAGCCACTGGTTGACCCCGCCGGCCATCACGAGTGTAGTAATTGAATGAAGTGGTTTTATTGCGATGTGTGAGCATCAATCCTCTAGTGGCAAAGATTGTGTGGAGAGGAGGAGATGGGGGTTCGATTCCCGGTGAGCACAAACACGACTCTAAAACACCGTCACGCACGCAAGCGCGCTACCGAGCTCATAAAGCCCGGTAAACAAGACAAACCACTCCACTACGTCAACACCCGATGTGCCAGTTGAGTGGTGTGGGTGGCGGAACAGAGCTTCTGAGCTTGGCGGAGGGGGTAGGGAGCGCTGATACCGTCATAAAGGGCCCTAGTTCGAACTTAGACGTTTAGTATTTTGTTTATATCTTTCCAAATACTCGTATTCCTAACACTAAGCTTGAGTGTTTTGGTTGTTGTTTTTTTAAATAAGGAATTTAACGCACACTTTTTAAATACATATTAAATTTTCACACTATTTATAAACTCACTTGATTTAGGAAAGTACACTCCTATTTTTATGGGAAGATGGTTAGAAAAGTTACTAACTCTCCTGCCACGTGTTCATGCATCTGAAGCTGTCAATTTGGATAGATGATATCATTATAAATAAAATTACAATAATGATATAATATAACAAATTTCAATGTAGGACGCAAAACAATAGGTTTATATATTGTTAAGTCCCTTTGTATGAAAATGGGACTAAACGTCTAGCATTTCCCAGTTATTTCCTGTCCCATTTTTAAACAAATATTATATTATGTGTATACTATTTGCAAACTAGATTGATGTAGGTCTAATATTTCTCATCGAGCTCTAGTGCCTAAATGTTTCTAATTGGATCGCTCAACAAGTCTATACACAAATGTAATGATCTTCGTCAGTACTAGAGAGAATCGAACCAGGGTTTCCTACAATCGAGTTCGAACTCAAATGAGCAACGGAATATGTGGTAGATCACAATACAAACGAGCATATGGAAGGAAATTACATCAAAGTGACTGTACTTCATGTTTTGCTTTTTGTTGAAAATATAGGCGACTCACAGTTTCTTGATATTCGTCTGACAGTTTTTTATAATAAACTGTATCTACTGTCATGTATTCATGTTTTCTAGAGCTGTCACTTCTGACAGGAGGTGTCGATTTTGTCACCTTTAAGCTGAATATATGGAGTGACCTTTAGTCAATATTAGCTTTTTCCAGATATATTTTCTTCTTCTGAAAGTGCTAATACACTAAGATTTTAAGGGCACTGCGTGCTTAGGGATAAACATTTTCAGATTAGGGTATTTCTTTTGGGAATTACTATTATGAAGCTTGAAAACAATCCTCAATTTATTTGAGAACTTGGTAAAAATTAACTCAATTTTTTTAGGAAGGATATATATAATTTTTCGACTATTTACTTTGATGTTAGGTTTGCGACATTTTTTTGTGAAATGTTACGGAAAATGAGTTAATTTCCCCTTTAAATGAATTTTATTAAACATAAAACTTAGAATATAAGGTTTTTAAAAGCCTCGGGAACATACATTTCACCTGCATTTAGATCGTGGTCTATATTTAAAAAATATCAAATCACTTCTTAAATAACGTGAAAGTTCTGGGAAGTTAGTAACAAATCTCAGCAGAGGGTAGGCGGCCCCTTTAATATAGTCTTCATTCTATGTGTGTGTGTGTGTGTTTGTTTTCATCAGTATAGTCAGATATACATTTTTTAAACTGATTCTTAGCACCACGTCTTACTACCCGTTTGGGTTTTACGCCTATGTACTAATTACGCTAATATGTTAGGAATTAGTAAGATTGGATTTTAAGGTCGGATGTAAATGTGATCTTTTGCTTGTTGCTTGGAATTTATACTTGATACCCTGAACTGATATTTCCGACACTATATACTGTACCCGATATTTAACTTTAATTTTTCTTCTTATTCTTCTGTAAACCTTTATCTAATCTTTTTTTTTATTATAATAAATTGATTTCTGTTACCTAAGTATTATTTTATGTTTCAGCAACATATAACTCTTATTTCTTTGTCGTGTATTTATTTACTCCTCTACATATTAGAGTTAAGGGGAAGCAATGATTCCAGACACGCATCCGTGCTCGTCAGAACAACCTGACAAGACGAGAATGACACCTACACCCGCGTGCCCACCAATGCGGGAAAGCGTACAGATTAAATAATAACCTACCTAAGCCAATCATTATAATGCACCAATCAGACTAGTCGGTTTCTCACTACCATAAAATTAATCTTTTCACTCTCACTTTTGAGAAAAATGAATCTCTTATTCTCAGGCTCTGCTCTCGGAGTTACCGGCTTGCTGTACAAAGGAGCAGCGAGAGCCTCTTCCCCGCCATAAAGTGGAACGACTGGAATTTATAGAGGAGCCGGAGGAAAAAAAAAAGTCCCTCTTCGTATTACTAGGAAGTTGAAACATAATTTATCTTTTAAAATTTGTTCCGGGGATAAGTTTGTACGTTTTTTTACGGTTGAGATACTAGCTCTGAAGCGTATATAAACATTAAATTCTACTCGGGGTTTGTCGAAAATGGTGAAAGAATGGACGTGTCGAAACTCAAGACGTCAAGTTTTAAACATTTATTTCTGAGAAATATTATATTAAACTGCATTCCGATTCAAGTGTTGCGAGACCCGCATCGGTGGTCGGACGCACTAAAGGTCGCCCGGATTGGACGGACCACGTCGCATGCATCGTTTTTTTTTAATTCCTTACGTAATTTGAAATGAGACTGCATTCACCTATCCGCATCGTACGGATCGGACATCGGCAATGCCGATAATAATTCCGACAGATATTAAAATCCGATCCGTGCGGTGCGTGCCGATGACGTAATCTGTAATTCTGAGTTGTAGGCTACACGCAATCCCCACCAATCGCATTATAAATCCCCAGTGTCATTATCTCTATTTAGCTTAGAGATGGAAAGTACGGTTCACTGTTGGGGACAGTTCAAAATGATTTTGTTCACTTTGAGCAGTTAATTTATATAGTTCAATAGTTCGAGAACTACTTATTGTAGTACAATCATTCGCGACCGACCTACATCTTTCTCTTAAGTTTATTTAAGTGTGCTCACGAATCAAACATAGAACTTGTGGTTTTTGTCAAAATAACTGTCAAAGGGTTGAAAAAAATACTTAAATAAAATAAAAAAAATCTAATTTTGATCAGCTTAATGATGGCTCTGTGCAGTGCAACTAGAGTATTTGCCTTTAGTAGCCTATATCCTAACGACCACCTGTGCCACTGATGCAATCTATATATATATAAAAAGAAAGTCCTGACTCACTGACTGACTCACCAACGCCCAGCCGAAACCCTTGGACCTAGAAAGCTGAAATTTTGCACAGAGGTTTGAATATGGCCGGATTTTTTTTAATTCCCACGGGATAGGGGATAAAGAGGATTTAGATTTATATTTTCGCTTTAAAGTTGCCTTATTTCCGTAATTATGATTATTAGATACTTCAAATTTGGCATTTAAGTAGGTAATTATAATAACTAATAACTATTTTCAGGATTCTGAAATTCCCACGGGATAGGGGATAAAAAGGATTAATATTTTCGCCTTAAAGTTTCTTATTAGATCAACGCCCAGCCCAAACCCTTGGTCCTAGAAAGCTTGGAGTGAGCTCACCTATGCTCCATTCACTGTAGGAATTACTCTCTGAAAGGTCCTTTTTCCGACCAATATCCTACTATATCCCAGATTTCTGGTAGGGAAAAAGGCCTTTCAGAAAACAATTCGTACCGTGAACAGACTTTAGCAGCCTGGTCGTGTTAGCACCTGAGGGAAGAACCTCTAATGTAGTATATAAAGAGGTACTATAAGTATGAACAAAAAATAAATAGTCATAACCCCTTGTGAATAACAAGCTAAGTAATTTTACCCTCAGTTTTCGGATTTTACAATAGATGGCACGCGAGTCATTTTGAAAAAAGAATGAAAACGCGAACGAAGTCGCGGGCAACAACTGGTTAAAGATATTAGGACACACAAAAGGCGACACGAAAGAACTGAAGGATAGATGTCGAGATTCGCCTCCGTCGGAAATACGAATGCTCAGGATGGAGTGGACATAGTAAACTGTCCGTCCAATGCGGGCTAATGGACGTTTAACTTGAGGTGCCACTTTCGCCGATGACGGGAGGTCAAGGTTAGAATGGAGGTGGTCTATTCATCTACTCTCCACGATAATGAGGGAGTATTTATAAAATACTTATCTTCCACGTCTCTACCACCATAAACGAAACCGTTAAAAATATCGGTGCTAAACGGAGCAATTAAAAACATGTTGGTAAGGGATTTGAAAGATAAGGAATTTAAATTTTAAACTTTTAAATATATATATTAATATAAAGTAAATATGATATATTTTACTATATAATATGTCTTCCTAACCATCAGGCTCACCCGCATTTTTGCACTAGTGATGAGGAAGGTGTATAATAGGAGAATTGTCTCCATATTTGCGTTAAGAGAAGGGAATTTAGAAAAAAAAACTTAGTATAGCTGATCGGGATTCAAATCTAAACATACCCAGACTATATTAAAGTGACGCCCCTATCCGCATGACCATCTCCAACTTCTCGGTGTTCTTTTTTTACAGTTGTAAAATTTACCAGATCTGCTGCATTCATATGATCGTGTTTATTCAGTCATGACTTTTGACAGGTGTAAATGTTGACATCTCTGTAAACAAACTATTGGTTTTATAAAGTCGATTCTCCACTGGAGTGATGGTAAGGCTGGGCTTATATTTGTGTATAACGCATAGCCAATAGTAGATAGTGTGTAGCGTATAGTGTACATTCTATCGTTTCTCTCCCAGATTTGGGTGAAATTCCAGACATTTTAGCAAGACTCACCCATGTTTTCCTGATTTGAGATCAGTTCTCATTTTCCCATTCATTGCAGTGAGCCCAGAGATGTCCTAAAGACCTATGTAAATTTAAACATCTATTATATATGCGAATTCCTCGACCTGGTTAAGCGTACCGGATAAGCCAAATATTACAAATCTTGGAACAAGGTATTCTTTCGAATACGATCTCAACTAGTTGAAGGGTCATGGCGGGGGTAGGGGTGTGGGTGGGTGGTAGCACGGCTTCTTACGGGAGGTAACTAACTCAGATGTCGAGGTAATGGAAGTTTCATGTCACTGAGTCACGTGATCAAACACGGGTACAAGAACAACGGTATCATGTTCCCAGGGACACGGTTCATTGACAACTGCCCCCTTCCTCCCCCCACTTTCTAGCCGTCATTACTCGGAAACTGCCAGAATATGGTGGTCATCGCTTTGTCCGACCTAGTTTTGATTCGGTAACCGGCGGCGGTTAGCCCACCCGGCTCTCACCTGGGAGATTCGGTTCCGATCGGCTGCTCCACATGGTGGTTTTTTAAGGTTCAATTTTTATAAGGACCTTATCTGATAGGTATAAAGGTTACTAGATTTACTTTCACGTATTCATACGTCAAGCCTTATGATATGTAGGTGCCACTTTATATATATATATATATATATATATATATATATATATATNNNNTATATATATATATATATATATATATATATATATATACTAGGTTTATCAATATGTTGCCTATTAATTAACAATAATAATGGAAAAGGTTATCAATTTTGGGACCAAAGTTTGTATTTTCTAAAATACCTCCCATATAAAAATTTGACTGTACATAGCTCAAAGACCGGGGTTCAATTCCACCTCAAATCCCGAAGGGTTGGCTATTTAGCATTATATACCTCGCATCTTATTATATTTTGGCAATCTTGGTATTGTAGACCTACTGAGTCACGTTTCCCGTGACGTATCACTGAAGTTTTCCTATCCGCTCTCTACGCTAGTACGAGTGTACTTCGTCCAAAACAACCTTCCTCATCCCCACCGCTTATATTAAGGACAATTTTTATAATCATATTGAGTACGCCTCAAGTGCGGCGCTGTATTAAATACAGGACGACACCTACCTATATCAGAATGGAATAGGCAAGTTTCATGTGAGAAACTGGTCCATTCCATTCGAGTTTAGGTTCAGGTAGTTTAAGAGTCGTCTTGTATTTAATTCAGCGCCGCACTTGAGGTGTACTAAGGCTGAAACTGGCCCTAGGCAATTAATAGTCCTGTGCTAGTGTGTTAAACTTATTTTGTACCTTTACATACAAGCGTCAAATGGAAAAAAAAATTAAGTTACAATTTTCAAAACTAATTTTTGCCTGGGATAATTTTTAGGTGAGCATTCATCCAGGGATGAAAAAACTATTGGAGTAATAACTCGATAAAAAAACACGGCCCTGGATTTATGGGCTTTATTATGACAGGTTATCGTTCAAATATGCTATATATACTCGTTTAAAATTAAAAAGCGACATCACTAGAAAATATTTAGTATTTGAGATATTTTGGAGATTATCTGGCGGGACGGAATACGAGATCGTTGAGGCGCGATTATGACAAGTTATTCGTACAAAACTTCCAAACTGACCCAAAATTGTGGTAACATGTTCTCGAATGAGAAGGGAAGGTAAATAAACGGGACCAGTTTATAACTACCCTGTTGTTCGTCAGTTCCCTTTGTGATAAGGGCAAACAAGAACTTTGAGAAAATGCAAGGATAAGATTTTCGCCTCTCTCTTAACCCACCCCTAAAAACTACACAAGGTTTTGTTATCTTTAACCAAACATTTAGCATTTCCATTAGATGTGTTATCTAGCCTTAAGAGGGTAAGTAGGGGATGGTTTCACTCGCTTTGCGGCTCATGAACCAACACACATTACATGAACACACTCTGTACTCAACAAATATTGAACATTTATAAACAGTATAATTTGCACGAGGAAAAAACAAGCTAGGGTAGGATTTTGGTAGGAAGAAACTTTTAGAAAATACAAAATATTTTCTGCATCCAACAATGAAAATATTTTAATTCGTTATAGTTAATGATACTATCTATCAAAATTCACACCTTCGGATCACATGAGCTGATGTATGATTACTTGAAAAATGATCTAGTAACTTTAGCTGACCATCAGATAAAATTCTGCCAGTGAAAATGGTGGACTCAGTTGTCCAATCCTCTAGCTCAGTCGGTTGAATGTCTACATGGCCCATTTTTTTTTTACCACGGTTCTTGCTTTTTATTTGTCACCGTGTATTACCACTTATTCAGGTTATACGTACATATAATAATAACTCTAATGGAGTAGGGATGAGAAAGGAAGCATTTTAGAGGTAATTTAGCCGCATTTGAGTGGAAGGAATGTAGGAAACAATTGTGAAAAAACCACCCTCAGTAGACCCGACCGAGATCGAACATCTCCCCTTCATTTGCAGACCAATCTAACCCGAGAATGACGCCTTAGATCATCGGTCGATCTAATGAATGATTTTATCTGGCCCGCAAAAGATCTAGCGAAAAACAAGTGCGTTAAAAAATACTAATAACTTGGTACAATTGGATAGAAATAAAGTAATTTTTTGCCAGAGATTTTTTCCAAACCAGCCCACCATTTTTTTAAACTAATACGCCCCGCGAAATAAAAAAAAAGTTGCCGGTCTTTACCTTAGACTATTTCGGCCACTGAATCGGATATCCACTTCGGTGACCGCATGGTCTAAGGTGCTATTTTCACAGTAGACTAGACTGCCGATGAGGAGTGGCTCGAGGTTCGAATCTTGAATCAATTAATGTTTTTCAAGGCTGTCTCTACGCAGATTACAAAGGAGCAAGGGAATTATCCAAATAAGAAATAGAATTCAATTATCAATTTATATAATTCAACATTTCTTCACCAATAAATTTAATATAATCAAATGTTAAAATATGTTCAATTTGTTTCAATATTTCTTTCTAATATTATACAGCCAAGCATTAGACCTCTAGTCAATTGTTTATTTTCTAGCTACATAGTTTAATTTATGGTATTTAAAGTGTTATGCCTTTTCGTGTGTATTTTTAATTGTTAGTCATGTATGTGACCTTGACTCATATTTTTAATGTGTCATTTTAGCAGTTTTCTGATTGTTAACTAATCTACACATACTCACTATATCAAAAGGCTGCAATTTCACATAAAATAAAATAAAATAAAATATTTTTTTGGACTTTATATCCAAATATACCAATAATTTTCATATTGAATTCTATTAATATACATTCTAAAAATAGTCCATACAGTTTCACAAAATTATTATGTTTGTCATGAAGTAATTTTTGGTGTAAATAATTTATTATTATTATTATTATTATTATTATTATTATTATTATTATTATTAGCACCGCGTCTTACTACCCGTTCGGGTTATACGCACTTACGCTAATGTGTAATGGTAGGGTGATTGTGAGATGAAATGAAGGACCTACAGTTTAACGTGGAATCCGAACCACGGTGGAGACCTGGCATTCCTCACATTCACAAGAGGTCTTGTCCGAGGTGAAGAATAATTTATTGTAAATCGTCTAAAATTTAAAGTCACGAAAATGACCTCTAGGATTCTTACTGCATGAAAGTAAATGAAATTTATTTGGCACCGCGTCTTACTACCCGTTCGCATTATACGCTTAAGTACTAATTATGCTAATGATTTAGGAATTTGGAAGGTTGAATTTAAAGGAAGTGAGCCCGCATTTGCGTGGAGGAAGAGTGAAAACCCATTTAGAAAAAAACATCCTCAGTTCACCCGACTGAGATACGAACCTCGATATCTCCGTCCTTGTCAGCCGAGCTCAACACGACTAGCGCGTTAGCTAACTACGCCACCGAGGTGGGTTGTAAATGAAAACATTCCGTGGTAGCATAGTATGTCTATCTAGAGTAGAAAGAATTAAAAAGGTAATCAAAGTTTTCAAAGCGCAAGTAGTATAGTAACTGTGTAAGCTATTCAGAGGAACAGGGTAGGTGTTATAATTATAGGAATTAGAGGTCTCGCAAGTGGAACTGCTCATTTTCTTCTATCTTTCCATTTCGTACATTAGTGTCTAAGTGTGATAGTGCTTAGACTACTCGTGTGCGTCAAGTAAAGATACAACCCGCTTAGAAATCTCCTCATAAGCAACGTCGCGTCATGAAGAGGCGTAAGCTAGTTCAATCCATCTACGAGCCGTCATAATGACGCTTCAATCCAACAGAGAACAATCATTTTGTTTTGTTTTTTCCTCAGCGTTCTGACAGGCCGGGTCTTTTGTTTGGTTGGCAATAGTAGGCTACTATTGAATAAGACGCAGGGTGTTTATATATTTTGAGGTTCTACCATTTACTGGTAGTTTGAATGCTATACGCCATTGTTGTTTGTGTATTAGCTCTAATGACCATAGTATAAAACGTAATAAATGTATCATTATTGTTTTAATGACCCCTAGGACACTAATAATGATGGTCTCCATCCACGTTTGATTGCAAACCGGTGCAACATCGTGTCTTCTTCAGTGTCGTAAACTTAACTTTTTTCGTGCTAAATCCAGCTTCTTTTTTTTTTCAAAATGAATCTGGCGGCTGAAATATTCGAGTATTGGTTTTTAAACTTACTCTTACGTCTTGTCAACCAACTCAATAAAAAATAATATTTTTTAGTGTGTATTTATTGTTTTATTGATTTTAAAAGTAGTCTAAAATCAATGCCAGTAAATGAAAAATTAGTTTTGCATTAGTGGTTCTACTGCTCTTTTCAAGTGGGTTTCATAAGTGTTTTTTTCTTTTGATTGATTTGAATTGGTAGAATAATAATTTACAATAGTATTTATCTTGTAAAAGGGAGTATGTGTTTACTTAAATTATTAAAACTTAAATGCATTTTTATTTTATTTGCCAAGAGTCGTTTCAAAAAAGAATAAGAAAAACCAGATGGAAATTAAATCATTTTTATCACTTTTTTAAAAAAAATATTAGCGGGAATACTGGTCTTCATACTATGTCGAGTGTCGAAAGGATTCCGACTGTTGTAGTGTCAAAAGTTGCAGGTAGTACCGAGTGATAGTACAGATGATTCTAAAGGTTGGTAGGTGATGTCTAGCTGTTGTAGAGATGTGTAAAAAAATGCTTGTCAATAATGCTTTGATTTCCAGCAATTTTGTTTCAAACGAGAAATGTTGATTCGCCCTTCAATAAGGCTTCAATTTAAAGAATGTAAACGTATTTAAAACACTTTTTGAAGCTCTGTGAAATTTTGTTATGGTAAAATAATCCCCAAAATGCCGAAGGCTAGGAACATTTCTAAATATTTAACACCTCTAGAAGCTCTCTGAAGTGCTTTTTATGGTAACACAGCCCCCTAATTTGTATTTGTATCTTAATTTTGATACTGTTTGAACCATAAATAAAGCCATATATATTTTGTTCATAAAATTTCGCGGGGGGTTGTAACCCCCAAAACCCCCACCTGGCTACGGCCTTGGTTCTAGACACCTTAATTTAAACTGAAAGAAAAAGGTTTCGATTAAGAAATGAAGGCCACGTACTAATTGCACAATGTTTGCCATTCTTGAGGCGAAATGAGCAACACGGTAAATTTTACTTTTAAGTTCCGCGCGAGGTCCAACGGTTGCTCTTTTTATTCAAATTGTTGATCATGGTTATTGTTCAAATGGTTGATCATTGCATCCTAGTCTTTGGTCGTTACATTCCAATTACTAAGCATTATATATCAATTGTTGATCACAGCATCTCTCAAGTATTAATCATTGAATTTCAATTGTTATTTGTACGCCATTGTTGATCAATACATATCAGTCGTTATAATCATTGTAATTCAATTGTTATCATTTGTATTCCAATTGTTAATAAATGAATTACAACTCTTTATAATTGTATTTCAGCTGATATAATAGGTATGACAGATGGAAACAATCCACCCCGACTGAATTCGAACCACAAAGTCCCTCGGAAGTGTTAAGGCCTACTGCCTTTGTGACCTTACGACCAGTCTAGGTCTTCGTGCCCTGTAATTAGTGAACATATTAGAAAATATGCATTTTATTCCATTTTAGATAGCATTTAACAGATTTCCAATGATAAATAGAAGTGGTAGTAACTTTGTGGAAAGCATCCACCAGATATTTAATAGTCATTGAGTTATCTTGAATATCTTTAACGGTTTTCATGCCGTATTCAAATAACCTAAATAGTCACGAGATGCTTCCTACGGATCCCCATTCCAACCCTCTATTTATACCCCGATTCTTCCGTGCTTTCGGTGGAAATCATCTTTATAGACTACTTCGAAAGGGGGAGATTAACATCACACAGACCGTTGATCAAGCGCTCGCTATCAGTGAAAGCAATATCCTACAGTACCGGTATGCAGATTTATCATACTTAATCACCCAGATTACTTTGCTTGATAAATATCTTTCGGTGATATTAAAACAACTTTCCAAGAGCAAAATATCCTGATCACAACATAATTATAATAATCAGCTGTTCACAAAAGTAGGAGAGAAGCATGAGTTTTTTTAAATAGTAGACTTGAACTATAACTTTTAGAGAAAGTGTACCTGTATTTGCGTGGAGGGAGGGTAGACATTTTTTAGGGCCGGGATCGAGTCTTCGTATTGCGAGAGTAGCGCCTTAAACCATGCAGCCACCGAAACGGGTTGCGAAGTTATTTGGAACGTTGATTTTTAAACTAAAAGTGACTAAACAATTTCTGTCAAGTCATCCCCCACGCCTCTTTTGTTATATTGATACAGGATTGTGACCAAGCAAGCTCCGTGAGATTTCATTTTGTTCATTTAGATCAGTGTGTATATTGTATAGAGATGTACTATGCATAAACTTTTTTTAAAAGTATTAATTGATTTAATTAAGAACAAGGTAAGAAATACATTATTAGTCAGTTCCAAAAGTTACTAAAACATATTTCATACAATCATTCACACGCTAAGTAATGTATTCCACAACTGTCAACTTTGATAGATAGTAAAAACACCAATAAAATAATGTTAATTATGCAGTAAAATGTGTTCATATTAAGCCGCAAGAAAAATACATTTTTAGTCTAGCCATACTACCAGTGTCTTCTTACTATGCATAATACATAATGAAGGATAAATAAAATTAACCAAGACGTAATCATTATATTTACAATCAATTTTGTTTTACAAAACTATTGCCTTGAGATTAATAACAATGTTAGTCTGACTATAGGTTCTGACTATATAATATATAATTTCCATGACATATTAGATTCATTATGACGAATATTTTTTATTCTGGCATTTTTGTACTATCCTGAGCATTAAAAGGTATAAAACATAAAATTATAATTTTGTTGTTGTTGATCATTTAGAGGCCATAAAGGTATTGGAGGAACCTTACTTACTCTATGGCATTAGGAGCTCGTAAGTTCATTGCCACGCTTACAATAAGCCACCTATTCCAATCCTGAGCTAGTTATATTCAGTTCACCACATTAATTACACCCTATCTATTTAAGATAATTTCTAATGTTATCCTCCCATCTGCTTCTAGGTCTTCCCAATGGGTTCGCTAGTCAGTATCCTGAACACGGTTCTAGATTCTCCCATTCGCGTTGCATGTCCTGTCCAACGTAATCTACGAGACGTGACTACACTCACAATGTATTGTGATGAGTATAGCTTATAAGATGTCAATAACTTACTGACCGAGTAATATCATACAGTTCTGATTGTAATGTTTTCATTATCTCCAATATAATATCGTTACTGCTAGTTAAAAGAGTTCATAAATATTTAAACTCATTAACACTATCAAATGACATACAGTATTGTTCGCAGTAATCTCTAAATTATCGTCCACAATCTGTGTTCTCTGTGTGATCATATATTTGGTCTTTTCAGCGTTCACATATAAACCTAACTAGCTATTAGAGGAACCTAGAAATTACAGTTTACCTTAAAAGTTTATGTAGCTGAGTCGTACATGATAATGGTTACCCATACCTTTCATCAATTTAATTTGGGTTAATGTGACTTATTAAGGTGGAATGTAAGGAAACGTGAGTTTGCAGTTTTTATAGCAATTTTTGTTTTCAATTTTTTTTAATGTGCATCAGTATATACTTCAAGTTTAATTTTTTACACAAAGTAATATCAACAGTTCTTGAATATTTGTCATGAATAAAGTGGCATTGGGTGATAAACTTTGTAAATTAAGGGAAAGGTTATAACATTTCAGGATGACGAAAATTAAAGGTTAAACGGATAAATTAAATATTAAAAGCATCTAATGAAGTAATATTTTGTTTATTGTGTAAAAAATACTATAAAAACTCAGAAATACTGACCTCACCCGGCGTTTCCTTCCATACTCCGTTAAGGCTGCCGCCCGGGTCAACGAGAAAGTATCAATCCCTGTCAGGTCACACGGCTTAAAATGCAATTGTATGTGTCGTTTTCTGAGACTACTATTCTGTCCTGTTAACATACTCCCTTTCACCCTTCACCTGCAACCACCCTTTGTCATGTCAATACGAAAGGGGGGAAAGAAAACTAAGAAGTCTTATTTTAAGGTAAAGAGGAAAGCTCGCGGCAAGTTATCAAATATCTTACAAGTTTCTGCTCTAAGCCTATCAAAAATTTACTATATTTGTTAGAATAAGGCTAAATCTAGGGCAATTTTCATCAACCCTAGTCTCACATATCCACAAATATGCTTGAAAAAACGTTTAAAATTAGCTAGTGCCACATGTTCGCAATTTTTTTTTACTAATAAAACTCAAACTATAGGGATGTTAAGGAAAAAGAGCTGTATTGGAATCCTTCAACTTTATTTTGTCATGAACCATATTTTGAAATAACTCATCGGATCTGCGTGTCAATTTTTCACTTACCGAGGCGGCACCCTTAAACACGAGTTAGAGACGAAGTTAACCGAGAAACACTCTCGTATCTGAACAGAGGAGCCGCCGGCAGTTGTGGGAACGCGAGAGTAACGTTACTCTCATCCGGTCTGATTTGCCTATGAAGGAGATGTTGGGGTTTGAATCCCGGCCGGGTTTACCGAGGATTGTTTTTTTCTAAATGTTTTCCCACACTTCCTACACGTAAATGCTGGTAAATTTCCTGCAAATTCGATACTCCCCCATCCCTACCCCTTTATTGTAATTAAAAGTGTATATAGCCCGGATGGGTAGTAATACGCAGTGCCGAAACTAACATTTGAGGGTCCATTGACCTCACCACCTCCGACCTTGTTACTGAAACAACGGAACGTGTTATTTTATTTACTTTGACTTGTTTCTGTACGCGCATGTTTCAAGTGTTACTTCACCAAACATGATGATTTGTAATACAAACAAATTATGACAAACTCGTGGAGGACACACAGAACTATGTCGGGTTACAAACTATGGAGAAAATGTTAAAATATTGCAATTTAGTTTTATAAAATGACAACTCTATTACATTTTTTGCTGTTCTAGCTAGATTCCGTTCCGGTGCTCACATGGTTTAAGGTGTCAAACTGGGAATGAAGTTATACTACCGGTAGGTATAGGACAGGGAAATTGGGGCTCGAATCCCAGTCGGGACTACTGAGGGTGGTTCTTCCTAAATTGTTTCTCCCCTCTCCTTCCACGCAAATACGGATAGATTACCTCTTAAAATGATTCCTTCCTCATCCCTACGCCATTAGAGTATTTGCCATATTTGCGTAGAACACAAAATGTAATTGAAAAAAATACACAAACCATAAATAGGTAAGTAGTGACACTGTATTTCTTCAATTCTAAGACGCACCTTAATCTTTCAGTAGGACCAACATAAGAAACTTCAATTTTAATAAAATAAATACAAATTAAACGATAATATACTATATATATATTAGAATACATATTTTTACTACAGAATTATTATTAGCACTGCGTCTTACTACCCGTTCGGGTTATACGCACTTACGCTAATGTGCAGAGGTAGGCTGATTGTGAGATGAAATGGAGGACCTACAGTTTAACGTGGAATCCGAACCACGGTGGAGGCCTGCCATTCCACACATTCACAAGTTGTGATTAATACACGTCTTGTCAGAGGTGAAAGAAGGGTTTGGTAATCAGATAAATCTGTGCCGGGAGCGAGGATTAAACCCCGGACCCCAGCACAGAAGTCTGGCACCTTACCCCTAGACCACCTTCTACTACAGAATTAAATTTACTGACAATAATACCTTATTTAAAGTTGGTATATTATTCATCACTTCCTTCTGAATCATTATCGGTCTGATTCTTCTGAGCTGTCGCTATCTGCATCTGAAGCAATATCAGAGTCTACTTCACATTCAGAGTTTGATTCTTCTGAGCCATAATTATCTTTACTATCCCATCGAGCCATCGAGGGCGTTGGTATAAAAAAAATCGATTCTTATGCACCATCGATTCTAAGACGCTTTTAAAGACATTTAAATCGAAGAGATACTGTAGTAATTGTCTCGATGGACAACTCCCCTCCCTCCCCCCAGCTATAATCGTGGGAACAGCTGACCGGGTTCGACTGGACGGAAATACTACTGACGGGGCTGTTGAGAAACGACGGTGAGATTGTGCGTGGACCAACGCTAATTGGCACGTGGAGTTAGAGGCACAGTTTGTAATTACCGGCAAGTCTTGTTTGTTGAGAGCGATTAAACCGCGCCGACCAACAACACGTATCTGACGACAGATGGGTCGATACGAGAACAACCTTGGTTGATGACACATTTCTACAACCTACTTTTCATAAGACGACACTTATCTGACAGATAGAAAAGTTATAAGCTCTAAACTTCGTGTGTTAATACGTCACTAACCACTTCGGGGGCCGCGTAGTCTAACGCGCTAATCTCGTATTGGACTAGACTGCCGAAGACGGGAGGATTGGGGTTCGATAGCGGTCGGGTGCACTGAGGGTGGTTTTCCACTCTAACTCCACGCAAATGCGGGTGCACTTACTCTAAATTAAGCATTTATAATCCCTAGCTCATTAAAGTAATTAGTGCATAGGCGTATAACCTGAACAGGTAGGCCTAATAAGACGCGGTGCTAAAAAAAAGTCTAGTTAAGATAATCAACGTGCACTTGAACCGACTGATGATATCATCACATTACCTATAAATTAACTTAAATTTAGATTATACACAACATTCAGCCTCCGTCCGTTAATTCATCATTGTGTTTTGAGGAAACCCAAATTATGATAAAGATAAATTTTGAGGCCATGCCGGACATCAAACCCGGGAACCTTAGCTAAATAGGGAGACACGCTACTCGACTGAGCTAAAGTGTCAGACAGCTGCCCATCTTTATATGTACGCATATAGTTATGTTTTATATAAAAGTTTTGTATTATTATTATTACATGCTCGAAGATTCTAAGGAAAGCCATGTGTTCAGAAGCTGTCACCTATATTTTTTTACCGCATCTTAATACTCGTTCAGGCCATCAGCGTTTAATTGCACTGATGTGGTTGGGATAGTAAAATGCAGGCCTATTTGCATTTTGAGTGAGGATTGGAAAACCATTTAAGAAAATATATCTGCACATCCACCCGGGGTTCGAACCAAGCAGCTACATTTTCTTTTAATTAAACCTTCCTTACTGTTACCTTTAATAGTGGAAATTCGTGGATATTCCCGGAAGGTCGGCAAAAAAAAGCAGTGTAAAAAATAAATATATATAACAAGAGCGCACGAGCCACGTGTCCCGGAACATTTGGATAAAACCACACCTGCTGGTCAAAACAAAACACAATAGTACCGTCTAGAAATTGCATTAGTCTTTGGTCCACAAAATAAAACACAAGCAGTAAACGTTATGGAAACAATAACAGCCGCTACGCTCCGGGTGTTTGAGAGACCGGCCCGCGTGAGGGTAGCAACATTCCTCCACAAACCGCCGGGAACGTTGGGAGGTGTCGCCTTTCAGTCGAGTGGCCGCTGGAATTTATTCTGGTCGGGCTGGACTTTCGGCGACAGAATAGTCGAGCAGAGATTCATAAACGATAGAAACCTACGTTGATTTAAAACGTTCCTGGGTGGAGCTAACCGGCAGTAGGAGAACAAACAGGGTAGGAGGAAAATACAAATGGCAACACAATCCGTGTGGTCATCTCCCTTTTAAATTACATCATTTGAATAACACAGATCCATTCTAGTTCTACTTTACCACTTAATTTTCGTTTTTAGGGCATTTATTATTATTATTATTATTATTATTATTATTATTATTAGCACCGCGTCTTACTACCCGTTCGAGTTATATGCACTTACGCTAATGTGTAATGGTAGGGTGATTGTGAGATGAAATGGAGGACCTACAGTTTAACATGGGATCCGAACCACGGCGGAGGCCTGGCATTCCATACATTCACAAGTTGTAATTTATACACGTCTTGTCAGAGGTGAAGGAAGGGTTTGGTAATCAGATAAATCTGCGCCGGGACTGAGGATTGAACCCTGTACCCCCGTCATAGAAGTCCGGCACCTTACCCTTAGACCACCAGGTCACCCTTTCGGACATTTTGGTATTTGATGAACAACCGGTATGAGGATTTTTGGTAATTTGCAGATCGGGAGATTAAACTCTTAAAATATTTCTACAAGTCTATATAAGTAGGATTATAAAAAATAGTTGTGTAGTCATTCTACAAAACACCAAACTCTTGCATTATTAAAAGTTTTAACAATATTTAACCTAGGGGCAACATCTTATTGGAAATATCTGAGCTACCTAGGCGAACAGAATGCGGCCTCTAAAGTAGGATGTGATATCGAAGGATACGTGTAGAGTAGAAAGTCAAAAGGATATACGTGTCAAAAATAATATCAAATCAAAACGAACCTCTTATTTTCGAGGACTGAGAAAAAATTCTTAAAGTTAGTTATTTACTGCATTATAATATTTATGAAAAAAAATCTAAGCCATAATACTATTCAGAAGTTCATACTTCATCTTGCAATACAAAAATCGTAAGTATCGTGTAAAAGTAAACAGCTTAAGTCCATAAGGTATGCCAAAAATTGTATAATTCCCATGGTATTTATTTATTTTTATAAGCCTTTCAAATAATTATAGTTATTATACAGTTGAAATAAGAGAATTGATAATAAAGCAACACAAATCCCAGTATTAGTAATAACTAATGAACAATGTAATCAGGGTGTCCAGCCAAACTATAATTTTAAATTCCCTCACTTTTCCAGGTATTAAGTATATTACAAAAATAATTTTCTAAGATCATAGATTAAATAGTGGGTTTTTTCTCTCTAGATAAATACACATTCTGAAATTGTGTCACTAAATAAAGGGATTAAACGATTTCTGCCTCCAGGGAAATGGACTATTTTAAGTTAAAAATAGATTTCAGTAAAATTGTATTGAGCCATTAAAAAAATTGCCTAAAGCAAGAATGATTTAAAATAGTTGTGGGACAGTCTCATTCTTAGTTCCTTCTACTTAAAATGTAGGCCTAGTAAAATTTTGCGCATGTGAATAACCACGACTCAACTTTGGCTAAAGACACGTGGCAGAAGAGTGGGAAGACACAAAACTCACTTGTTGACCTTGGGAAGTGATATTAGTCTGCTCAACATGGACAATGGTGTGTAAGTGATTCCAGGTAGGTATTAACTGGAATAAAAGTGTTATTTTGACTATTGTGAATCAAAACATGAGGCATTTCCAGAAATTTAATAAAAATCCCTGACTTTTCCCTGACCAAGCGAATTCCCTGTTTTCTAGGTTTTCCAGGTCACTGGACACCCTGGTAATGTAAAATGGATAGAATTTTCTATTGATGTACAGTACTTCCTTTTCTTCAAATCTTTTCCCCCCTCAACTGAAGGTGGTTTTTCCTAAATGGTTTTCCACTCTCCCTCCACCCAAATGCGGGTTCACTTCCTCTAATTCAACCTTCCCAATTCTTAATACATTAGCGTAATTAGTACTTAAAGCGTTTAACCCGAACGGGTAGTAAGACGCGGTGCTAAATATTATTATTTTCCCCCCTCCAAAAATTCATTTTTTTATCTCTAGCCCAAGAAGAACATATTTAAAATGACATGGTTTTCCCTTTTCCCAAAATATTAACTTTACTCCAATCCTGAATTTCAGCGAAAGTTTGTTTCATCATTACTTCCCCAAGATACTGTATAGATACATACCTTCAGCCTCACTACTTTAGAAATGTGTAATTTTGTGGTAAGCAGCCTTTTCAAAATCTAAAAAGGAATCTTTAAATATTCTGACAACTCGAAAAGGCTGAGCTATTCTAGCAGTTTCAATTACCTTTTCGACATGTTCGAAAATAATGAGTTTGATGACACTTTTTTTTTCAATCAATGCAATATCCTTGTACCGGTCAAAGAAGCTATGACCAACCGACAAAAAATATCTGCTCAATCTCCTTACACAAGTTAGCACTAACGATATACATGTACAATAATATCATGCGATTCTTATTGCCCTGTGCTGTTATTGCACCGAATAAATACATAATTATTATTGTTATTAATAAGATATTTTGAATTTAAGACTTTTAATAAACATTATGCAATTTGATTTGCCCCTCTTTACGACTCACCTTCATGCAACCTCACACGTCGAAACTTCATTCAGTAGACTAAACTACCGATGACGGGAAGCTCGAGGTTCGAATCTCGATCGAATGTAGGTGACCTGGCGGTCTAGGGGTAAGGTGTCAGACTTCTATGCTGGCGGCTGGGGTTCAATCCTCGGCCCCAGCATAGATTTATCTGATTACCCAAAACCTTCCTTCACCTCTGACAAGACATCTTGTGAATGTGGGGAATGCCAGTTCTCCACCGTGGTTCGGATTCCACGTTAAACTGTAGGTCCTCCATTTCATCTCACAATCACCCTACCATTACACATTAGCGTAAGTGCGTATAACCCGAACGGGTAGTAAGACGCGGTGCTAATAATAATAATAATAATCGATCGAATGTATTGATGTTTTTTTTTTCTAAAATGGTTTTACTTTCTTCCTCAGCGCAAATTCGGGCACACTTCCTCTAAATATAGCCTTCTTCATCCTTTGCTTAGTTAGTACATAAGCGTGTAGCCCGAAGATAGTAAAACGTGGTGCTTAATAAAAACAGTCATCCAAGTTGACCCCGTGTATCCCAAAGTTATAGCAACCAAGAAAGCTGCCTTGAGTAGTAAAGGTCGACTCGAAGTGTGTTAATATGGCCGTATAAAAATAGCATGCTGCAAATCAATTAAAGTGTTCAAATGTTACTTCATAGGATGCAGTTAGTTCTCTCTCTCTCTCTTTGCCTCTACCTTTGTGTCAGCCCTGGTGGTATTGATCAAAACATCCAAACTATCCCACTCAGGTTTTACATGTGTCTCTGCTTGATGTGCTTTGAAAGAAAGATATGGAAATTCAATGTGGAAAACTTTTTTTTTTAGAATTTGTAATTTACGTGAGACTATGGGAGCATTGCGTTTTGAACACGTTGAAAAGTCTGTTGACATTTAGATCTGGACTCTGGTAGTGCCGCACATATTTCGGAATTGAATCAACTTACTTTTTCACTTTGTTTCTGTCATCCAAGGTGTACTTGAAATGTCGCAAACCACCACGTTTATCTTTAAATATTCTGTCACCTAAATTTTTTAATTAATTTTTTGTTGTAATCTGCACTTTTTTTTGCATTTATGGGAAAAGTGCTGTTAAAAGTTTGTTTGCATACCCGCGCATGCGAACCCTCCCCGGGATAGTGTATTGTCTTTGAGTTTGCCCAGAGTCTTCATATTTGCCATGACGACGGCCTTGTACATTGTTTGAATTAATCCTAGTTCGAATCTCGGTCGGGTGAACTGGGATGGTTTTTCCTAAATGGTTTTCCACTCTCCATCTACGCAAGTGCGGGTTCCCTTCCTCTAATTCAATCTTCCCAATTCCTAATCCATTAGCGTAATTAGTACTTAAAGCGTATAACCCGAACGGGTAGTAAGACGCGGTGCTAAATAATAATAATAAATCCTAGAGGACTTTTTTGAAAGAACCAACTTTTTTTCTTTTCTTTCATAAGCAATTTATTAATTCTTTACATTCAATGGATTTACATTGTTGAAACATACATAAACAAAACAGTAAAGAAATTACTCCAACCCGTTTGGGTTCACGAAACCTAAATATGTGTGATAATGATTGAAATGTTTTTTCAGTTTATATATCCCCAAATAAGGTGCA
>CABFVX010000316.1:0-10262 GCA_902151425.1 Timema shepardi
TAACTGACCTGCCCTCTATCGTCAACACGGTGGGCTCGCAGTCCAACCACACGGGTAATAGGTAGAGTGTGACGTCACACTCTACACCACAAACACAAAACCACTGACCAAATAGCCTACCAGTAATAGTAATTCCGTACTTTTGAATAGGATCGTTAAGAGAACGACAAAGCAAGATATTCGATAAAGAATTCTATGAACGACAGGGTGTTGTAAGTTACTCAAGTAATGACTTAGCAACGTTGAATTTTTAACTATTGTCAAGGGCTTTAGAATGTTTCGGTGGTATGAGGGGTATGGCGGGAAGGGGGGGAAATATTATTTGAGAAAAGATTTCTACTAAAGATAATCAAGTATGCTCATTGTTGATGGTTGAAGTCAGTTACAAAGCGATTGCAAAGTACATTAAAAAAATATTGTCGTTCTGACTTTAACTTTAACTATTTCGATAATTTCAGTCAATAATGTTTAAGCGTTATTATTAAAAATAAAATATTATAATAAAAATAATGCTATCCAAAATTTGCCTCTTCCTAAAGCCTCCGTGCCTTGTGGGCCTTTCCATAGTGTAAATCCTCTTCTGACTCTTTCACTTTTTCATTCCATTCTTGTAGTTGTTCATGTATTTCCTCTTCCTTCTCACCCCGTACCCTCAAGTCATCAACAAAATTCATGGCTTTTATTATTTTTACTCCCAGAGTTTGCCTGCCACTTTGTTCGTGAACATTCCCATTACCATCACAAAATAGTAATGATGGAAGTGCACTATCCTGCTTCACTCAAAATTTTTATTTGGAACTAATCCGTCCTTTGATTCTACGTCCTAACACCACTCTTGCTATCCTCATAAATGCTTTTTACTCTAATTAAAACTCCACTTTCCCCTTCAGCCTCCTCTATCTCCTTACAAACTTTATTTTTTATTGACGTTATCATATGCACTCTCCACACCCATAAATATCATTACCAAGTCTTTCCTATATTCATAATTTTTTTCCTTCAACTTTCGTTTTGGTTTAACATTTGTTGTGTTGTGGTTTGTAAGTTACATAACGAGTACGGTAAAGTGTTTTGATTAGTTAATGAAAATATATAACATTTGCGCTGACAAATTAAACAGTGTCATCATTCCTCACGATAAATCAGACTAGGTGGCAGGATAAATAGAAATGTTTTCAAGCTGACTGGGCGTACAACTCACCATCGAATTTAGGATGGTCACACTACCCATTTTTGGAGATACGTGTTCTAGGAAGTTGGATCGCTGAGTACGAGTGCTGAGGAGCTACCGTCATGCCCAAGGTACCAGGGTTCATACCCATATCGGGCCACCTGGAAGCCAGTCAGGCCATTGGTTAAACATTCCTTGCTATATTTCATTCTATCACTTCCTAAGTAATTCCATTAATTTCTTTAAATCTGTCAATATTTATCATTAACATCACATTTTGTAAGAGAACATGGTAGTACAATAAAACCATAAAAACCCAAGCTGAACATCGATTACGAACCCACACAGTCATATTTCCAGTCTCCACCTTTATATTCCTCCACAACACATCCTGACAGATAGACCCACAAAGAGGATGAGAAGCAAATCCACCCTTAATGTATGACAATAATAAATTTAGAAACAAATAAAAATCAAATTAGATTTTGCATTACAAGCACCATTTAAATAAAATAAACAACATTCAATTTGATTAAGAATAAGTATTACGTTTAATTTTAAATGGTATATTTTTATTATGAAATTGTGAACTGTACAATAAACACTATTCGCTATTAGCTATCCTTAGAGAGATGCCTGATTATAAACACATAATAAGTTATTCCAAATATACTAATTTATTTATTACAATTGCCCTAGTTTATGTGCATTAACAACACAAAAGAAGAAAGTTTATTTTATATTCAAAAATGCAATATTTTTTATATCTCTATTGGTACAACTATGGTTTTATAATCTTATGTAACAAGAATATAATGTTTTGCAAACATTGATATATTAAAAGTCACCTCTTAAAACAGTTTTTATTTAATGCTACCCTTTTATCCCTGTTTTACTTTTGTTAATTTGCTATTATTATCATAAAATAGATTTAATATTTTCACTATATCTCTATCTTTTGGAAACATTCACTGCTATTTACTACAAGCTAATGATTTACAAACTTGACCTTGTATTGTAAGTCTTGGTTCTTGGAAAACAAAATCAATCGACAGTGTTTTAGTTTTTAGAATGGATGACAACAAAAGGTAGTAGAATATATGCCGATTTATTTTATAAGTAATTTTGGATTTTACCATAGCAAAGTAATCTGGTAAAGTCCTTTGTTTAGTGGTGACATTTTAAAGAATATGAAGAGGAGAAATGTTGAATGTGGCAAGCTGCGAAGGCCATTGAAGAGAAGTAAAATTACGGAAGGTATTTATGGGAGGTAAGACCGACCACATATGTTTATCAAAATGGCTGAAATTAAAAATGTGTTTTATACCTAAACATATTATTTGTTAACCATGTGTTTACATTATTAACTGTCATTCAACTCCCATCAGATTACTGTTCTGTAAATATTTAGATGCTCTCTTCATTACAGATAAACTTTGATTAATAAAAGAGCAGTATCTCTTGTGGCATCTGGGGTAGTCATAAGATTGTCTTTAATTTTCTGAAAATACAGCTCTCATCATCATCGTAATCATATAAAATTACAAATTGCACATATGGGCTACTAGATGATTCACATAATATTAAAAAGTTTATTGTTTATGGCTGTATTTTACTCGAGTACTTTATTGTTTGGTGCTTGCAATAATAGGCCTAGCATACCTTAGTAAACTTTTTCATTATTTCAATGGTAGTAAGCGTCAGCATTGCCATTACAGAATTTTATTTTGATACATTATGATGTGAAAAGATTTATATTAATACACAGCATTGAATAATATTATTTTCTAGATTATTTGTACATTTTGATAGTTATAAAGAAAAAATGTATGTACACTCCTAAATCATGGAATAGTGTTTCATCATCAAATTAAATTACACTACAATATGTAAACTGTAGCACATATAAATCATGAGAAACCTCTCAAAATAATATATTTGAGTGATAATCAGTTTTTTAGCACACAATACATTTATGCTTCAATAAATAACTACTTTCTTCAATGACCGATTGGTCTGAGTAGTCATTCTTAAGTTAGGATGATGCCGTTGTAGCATCAAAACATGTTGTATAAGTAACGTTGCAGCACTTGCAGCAGTAACCAAGGAACAAGGAAATACAGATATAAAAGGAATTCAATTTTTATATTTTCTCACAATTTAATATCTTGTTCTGTCAATTTTTCAAATTAATATAGAAATACGAAATTGCATGATCACATCATCCTTTGTTTTTAAAAACATAGTTATATGTTTAATTTGACTCAAACATCTACAATTTTAATATGTTACTGAATATCTTAGATGTTTGTTATAATGTCAAGACATTCTGAATTATAATGTACTATATTTTGTAATGAATATTATCACTCTTTCAAATATCATTCAGATACCGTGCATATATTTTATATTATATTACACATTTATGTCTTTCATGTTAATTTAATATAACTTGTACAACCTAATTTCACTAAAAATTGAATTTTATATATAAATATTCTTAAACGTTCCTTATTTAACAATTTAGAATGTTTTTCAAAAAAATGTGTTTGTTAATACATAATTTAAAATCCATCCTGCAAAAGCTTCATTTTAAAAGAATAATACATTTTTGGGACTCATTATGATCACTCTTTGACACCCATTATGATCGCTCTTTGACACCTAGGCCTATGTTAAAAGTAAAATCAGATATTAAAAATTGTTATTAATATTATTTTTTTATATCATTTTTATCAAATGCTATTTTTGTTATATTAAAACCATTTTTAATTTTGTTTTATTTGTCATGTTACTAACTCAAAATACACAGGCCTACTACATGCAAAACTATACATTTTTCTTTCATATTTATGAAAATTCTCAATAGTTTTACTAAAGCTATTATGAATTATTAGTTTTAAAGAAAAACCAAATGCATTTAAACATGAATGTAAAAAACTCAAAATATGTTCTTCCATAAACTTGGTACGTGAATCGGTAAAATGGACAGTTCGGCAACGCTAAAACAAAGACGGTAACGGGACCGGATTATTTTTTTATCCATTGTATGGACTAGTGACAAAACACGGCACTAAGCTCTCATTTCTCTTCAAGGTTAGTTTTCAGATTGAAATATGTGTAGCAAATTACATTTATTTTTTGGCAAATTAAAATTTATCCTCAAGTAATCAACATGACCGGTTTGTCATGTATTTAAGTACGATACATTTCTTACCTGAATTGATGATTCTGGAGAAATTGAAAAATCACATTGGTAAATTGACTATGATGATAAACCAAAACAAACATGGAGACTACCTACATTGACACTTCCCACGCTTTACGAGCGTGTGCTAATGAAATGGCACCCTTTTATATTTTTGCAACCTTTTATTGATGTACTTCAGGGAAGAGTGTTATTGATTAAAAATCACTGTTTTAACATTATTTTCCTTTTTAAAACTGTTGTTTATTGTTAAATGTGATTTATTGACAGTGCAATCCAGTCATTTTTTATATTTTATTCTTTATTTGTTTAGTTTCCATTAGATCATATGGGTTTTAAGGTGAGGACAGTGACTGAATTTTCATAATAGTCTGAAAAAATCTTTTTATTTATGTTTTAACCATTACTACATAGTAAATTATAAATTATATAAGGAAGGAAAGAAGGGACTGGAAATAGAAAAACACAATTTTTACTAGAATAAATTTTTTACTGACTCTTTCACCCATGGGGACTAAACAGTGAGGCTATGTGCCTATAGTTTGTTTAGATGTTAGTATAACATTCTGCCCCTCCTAGATGGATACGCCATGAGATATTGATTCAACTTAATATTTATATATTATTGTTTTGGTGCTAGGTACATCTTATGATTGTAAAAACATATGTCAATCCTTAAAGCTTATTCTTAATTTTTTATATGTACAAAATGTCCCATTTATGATATTTATCAATGATTGGTCCGATCTAAGAAAGACTGTCTGTAAGTACATCCAATTTTTCATTACATTTACAACAAGTTTATTTCCATTTGATAATGGCTCATGTATGGTGCGTTTTAGGAATATATTTATGTATAACTTTAGATTTCCCTGAATTTATTATTAGACGATGCCCTTGAGTCCTTATTTGTATTTCATTATAGGTACTAAGTAGTCTAGTTGAAGGTTGTATTCTGTTGTTAGTAGGTTTTATGTAAAGTCAGTATTGCAGTGTTGTCTGCATATAGGTGATAATAATTTTGCAGTTAATTTGTTTTTTTATTAAAGTGCCAGCCAACAGTCGTCTAGACCTCAAACAAGATAACATGGTTTGCAAATAAAAAAAAAACATGTTTGTATCCATGCATTTACAATAAACAAATTTATATATATGAAATAAAGTGCATGGAGCAAAAAAATTGGTAATAAGTAAAATGTTAGAATATTAGGAAAATGGTATAGCACAAATAAAAGTTAAAATACAAACACATATTTACACACACATCAATATCTCGATGCTATTATAACATCTTCCTGAAGACTAACCAAACCACTAAAGCATGTTAAGAAGGAAAGCAAGGGGGAGGGGGGAATGATTCACTAATAATAACAATTATTTGTAGAGAACAGTTTCCAATAAATAAACAGATAGTAGGCTACAGTTGAACCTGACTAATACGAACTTCCATAATTCATAATTGTCTTTAATTCAAATTTTCTAACCCGGTGCCATAAATTTTGTTTTAAAACAATGTTAAAAAATGGTGGATAATTCGAATTTTGTTTTGGTTAGTTCAAACTTATTGTAAGTTGTAATGTACTGTGCAGTATTGTTTTCCTACTTATAGTTATGGCACTGTGGTGTTCTATTTTTGGAAACAGGGGAGGCGATGTTGGACTGCAGTCAGTCAAGGCCACAGACAAAGAAATAACAGATACACAACCTTACGGGAGATTTGTTGCGCTCCTCGAGTCAGGTAGAACTTAAAATATCCAGTGATAGCAGCGCTTCCAAGTGAGAATTATTTAAAACAACTCACTTGTAAAATGTTCCTTGTGAGAAAGACAAGCTAAGAATTGCTGTGTCTCCGAGTACAAAAGTCCAGGTAGCGGTAGTCCCTTAGCACCGCCTCACCACCCCTTTCATTGACCAAAATTTTTCAAACAATTGACAGTGTTGGATCCAAATATACAATGCCAGCACTTCTACAGTTTAAACGTAAGAGACACGAGTCTTGGAAATGCACTTGTAAATGAATTATTAAATATTTTGGGACCAGCTTCTTCGCTAACAATTCTTTAGGATTCACTTCTGCGTTAGACTGGACTGCAAATAACTGGGGTATCGATGTTAGAATTCCGATCGAGTGTACTGAAAGTGTTTTTTCCTAATATGCTTATAATTCTCCTTCAACGCAAATACGGACACATTTCCCAAACATTTTACCTTCCTCATTCCTTATCCTTTGGATTAAATACGCGGATAGCTGTAGTGAGAAGTAAGACACAGCGCACAAAATATATCAGTAATTAAAATTAAATACTTAAGTTGTAAAGGTTGCATTTATTTTTACATTTTGTTGTCAAATTAATATAAACAAAATACACTAGTGATATACTACTTTATTAACTGAAAAAAAAAGTTAAAAGCATGGAAAATACAATGGAAAGAGTTTCCTAAATATATATTTGGTATCGGTAATACCCACCTAGGTGGCATAGTTAGCTAACCCACTAGTTTAGTGTTGAGTTATACTGCTGAAGACGAGGAGACCGAGGTTAGAATCTCGCTCAGTTGAAGTGGGGTGGTTTTCCCTAAATGGTTTTCCACTCTCCCTCCACGCGAATGTGGGTTCATGTCCTCTATATCTAACCTTCTCAAATCCTAACCCATAAGCGTATTTAGTACTTAAGCGCATAACCCGAAAGGGTACTAAGTTTCAGTACTATTATTTTATATTAATGTGCAATGAAAGTTAACAAATCGGTTTTAAATCAGTTTATAATTAATCAAGTCTGAAAATGAAGCTTATCTCCCTAAACACGCGTTAGGGTTACACAACAAAAAGCTCATAATGTTTTGTCCAATTACACTTGTCCAACACCTTCTCATGTTGGTATGGAACATTAAATATCTCTTATTATTTTAGTAAAGGGGAATAGAAATAAATATAAAAAAATACACTGAAAACTCTTTCAGTATAAGATTATTATTACTATACTATAACAATATTTTCATACAATTAATAATTGCAGATTTTATTAAAAAATAAATATTTATATAACAATAAAAGAGTTTAGTAAAGTGATTAAAATGGTTGACAATACAAAGTATATGAAAAAATACTCTTAACTACCCAATCACAGCTATAGTTATTAAATGTTTGGTATAAAAAATTATCTACTAAAGTAAAGAAAAAAAAATTCTGATTATGTAGTTTGGATAGGTTTGAAACTAAAATTATAATCAATATCATTAAAAAATCATTACAGAAATAAGATTTAACAGAAATTTGATTAAAATGTGTCAAATTAATTTGGAAATTGATATATTTCATAATATTCTGGTCTCTTTGATTTCGTTATGTATTAAATCGAGCTTTGACGTATTTAGCTATAACATCCTTACTTAATTGGTCCAGCTGTCATAATTTTGAAAGTTCCTTCGTGTACAATCCATAAGCTAACCATGGCAATCACAACTCAGTTATTGCAATTAATAAATAAAACATCTTAGAAATAAAATATTACCTAGTTTACAATCTGAGTGCACAAACGAGCGCAATCGCAGGGCGGCCGTCGTACTCCAACGACAATGCAAACTTTACCTAAGCACGATCATAAAAAAATGTTTGAAAAAAAGCATCACATTTCACCGAGCATAAATTAAATAATAGACTATTTTACAGAAACACATTATTTATGAAGCATCATTATTATCCAAAGAGAATCATGGTCATCAAGTTATGTCACTTGAATTGGTTTATTTTAATTGTTATGTCGCTCCTAGATATGCGATAACAGTTATGTATTTGTAAATCTAATGTATCCACTTTAAGATAGTCTTTAGTTTGTGTGTTTATTTACTTTTAGTAACTTTTTTCCTCTGCCTTTACAAATCTCGTGTTCCAAATGTTTTTCTACAGCCCAAGTTTTATAAAAAGAACCTTTTAGAAAATAGATTTTTGTTGTGTTCAACATCAATAACATTTTCTATTTTGTTATTTTTGTTAGCATTGTGCTTTAATATTCGTTTTGAGCTATACGCTTATGTACTACTAATTACGCTATGGTGTTAAGGATGAGGAAGGTTTAATTAAAATATAGTGTACCCACATTTGGAACATATCGAGTTTTTATAGCTTAGGAAATTTTAGAGGCCCCACCAATTTCCCAGCAGTAAATTTTCGAATTCCAAACTTTCTAACTTTTATGGTTATGTGTTTTATCAAATTGGCAAATTTAAATTTTCTCTCATGCATAAAATTATATTTTCTCTGGAAAGATGGCAATTTACTCTCATTTCCAAACCCCTCTGTCCCCCTCACCCTCCTTACCCTCACACTCCTTATTTTCCACAATTCTAATTTGAAGTTTTAAGACTTATTTGGTTATTTTAGATGATATTTTCTGTGGCTACCAAATGTCAACCTAACCACATCGTAGATAATGTTATATTTTGGTTGTATAAATTTTAAGCGCTACCATTTCTTGGGCTTCAATTTTGAAATTCCATTTGTTCAAGAATGTAAGAGACGCTATAAAATGCCAATTTTTTGCAGTTTTTTATCAATTGTTTTTTGACAAAAAAAATATATCGCTCCAGTAGAAATATATAGTTTAATTTTCTTCACTTGGTGATATAAACAGTTGTTGGAACATCTGTCATGAGCATAGCGGCATTAGATGAGATTTTTTAAAAATTAATTAACGTGAACAATGTATCCCTGTCCTGCTACTCAAACCTGTTTTATTATTAAATTACATGGCGAAATTTCAAGCTTATTTATCTACAAAAATTGTATTTATATAGCTTTGTAAATATTTTGAGGGGACCATCCCTCCCTATTTTCCGAGCCTTCATTTTGAAATGTAATAATTCAGGCCTTGGTACTGTTTGAGTTGGTCTTAAAACCCGCCTGACTTATGTCAATCATCTAACACTTAGATAAGTAGTTTAGTCTTTTATGTTTAAAAAATTTGAGACCCTCTATATCACCAGCCTCCTTTGAAATAACTAATATTTAAAATGTATTTGTGGTTATTTGAAGTTATCCCTCTACATTCCTGACAAATTTAAATTCTCTACCTCTTACTAGTACACCCCTATTCTCCCCCCGCCCCCCTTCCTATTTCCTGTAGTCTCATTTTGAAATTTAAAATGTTCAGACTTTATAGTTAATTTGGGTGGTCCTTATCTCTGCTTGATGAATTTCAGTTTTATATCACACATAAAAGTAGTTTATCCATTTAAGACTTATTTGGTTATCTGAAGCCGTACCTTTACCAGCATGCAAAATTTAGACTTTCTACCATACTTAATCTTTCATAAACTCCCTCCTTTTTTTATGGAATCCTATTATAAACTTTAAAAATTTTGGACTTTTATAGTTATTTGGAGTGGTACCTTTGCCTATGTGCAGAATTTTAGTTTTATACTACACTGAGAAGAGGTTGTTTCTAATACTTTTGTAAGTTTTTAACCAACCACTCTACCCACTTTTCTAACCCCCTTTGAAAAATATTAAATTATAACATGTATTTGAATATCTGGAGTTTTATTTCTACCTGTCTTTCAAATTTTAATTTCTAACCTCATCTCAAAAGTTATTTCTAGCTTTAGCTTCCCCCTACCCCCATTTCCCATAGCTAAAGTTTAAAAATTTCACATTTTTTTTGCTTACTTAGAGTGGTCCGTATACCTAAGAATTTAAGTTTTCTACCACACAGAGACGTAGTCGAATATATTAGTTTTTGTAAATGTCGAGCCCGCCCCCTTCCCCTACCATTTCTTCAACTTCCACCTATAAATTTCAAATATTAAGATTTATTTGGTTATTTTGAAAGTTCACTCTACCTACTTGCCAAATTTAAATATTCTATCACAGCTAAAAGTTGTTTT